>CM052131.1:9728816-10025799 GCA_028454255.1 Halictus ligatus
GTTGATAGTAAAAATGTTTACTTACCACTTTGCGTAACAAATAGCTCCCAGCTAAGCCTCGCGTCACGCAGGAAATATGGGATAAATGGGAACAGATGGACGGGACGTGCGTTTTGCAATTTTTCGGATCGAGAGCAGGGTGGTTCGAGTTCGCATACTCGTCCTTGTTTTTTTCTCCACTATGTTTCCATTTATTTTGTATATGACAGCAGTACGGTCTGCTCGGTCTCTCTCTCATGTAACAAGAAAAAAACGAAAAAAAAAATAGTAATACTTCCTCTTTGTCGTCATACTATCTAGTATCGCTTGTATAATTACAACTGGACACGCTTTTGATATATGAAGAAGAAAAGAAAAAGAAACAGAAGAATCAAGCGAAACACTGTCGTTGCTGTTGTTCTTTGTCGGTTTTTAAGTAACGCACGGCCAGTAGATCGGCGTACCTAATTAATTAAGATCTCTGCCCTTAAGTTACGCTGGCCGCAGCCTTATAGCCTTAAGTAACGATTCTGAAAAGTCCGTTTTACGGCTAGACTAAACAAAAAAAAAAAGAAAAAGAAAGAAAGAAAGAAAAAAAAACCAGTCCCGTGTTTCATCCGTAATTCCTTGTTCGTCTCGCACGATCGTTCGAGTTGCAATCACAATTCCGGTTTCGCGAATGATTAATAATATCTACGCAGTGTAATGGATCCGCGGCGATTCGCTCGGCTTGTGCCGAACGTCGTCGGGAAAATCGCAAGCGAAGAGAAAGGGAACGCTGAGACGCTTGAAAAATCAAAAGGGTGGTCGAAACGTTTGATCGCGCGGATTTCGCCGCGTCTGATTGTACTTGTTAGTTCTCTTTTTGTTTTCTTTTTTGATTCGCCGCGGGCGTCGCGGTAGCCACGCAAAATGGCGGAGCCGGCTCGGTCGCCCGCCGCGGTTCTTAAACTCTACGCGATTAGCAAACGGTAAAACGCTACCGAACGCTCGTTCCAGGATCAAGGGGAGACGTTGCTACGTTGCTACATTGTATTGTCGTCGGCGATAAAAAGCGCTAAATGTCTGGATTAAGTGCCTCGAGGTGGTTAAGTACAGTGAGAGGGACCAATGGACACCAACGAAAATTTCTCGCGATCGTTCAGAAACCAGTCCGAGGACGGCCGTTTCGATGGTTCGCGCGAAGAAAAAGAAAAACACGGGGATCGCTGTGAAACAGTGTGAAGTTGTGCAAGCATGTTCGTGCATCGTCGTTCAAACTAACAGACCTCGAGGACACAGGCGGCAATCTTATCCCTAAGTGTACGAAGTGAAGGCACAAGTTCGGCCCCGGAAACAGCTCGCGCACGCTCCTCGACAAAGGCTCTATTTTTTAATCGAACTAGCCACTATGTCGAAGGACGTTCCTCGGTTTATCAGCTCCTCTCCCGCTATAATCTCTCCCAAAGTTCATGAGGCACACAATTGGTAAAAGCATCGGCAGCGGAAAGCGCTCTGACAGATCAAATGATCGACAAGACATTGCGGATGCGCGACTGGTTCCCGATATACTCCTCTCCCTCTCTCGTTATAACCTCCTCGTACTTTTTGTATCTTTCCCGCTTGCCCACAGTTCACATTCACTGAGCACCCTATGGTTAAGGGTCCTCGATGCTTGATCTGAGATTTGCAACCCCTCTTTACGATCGTTCTCCCTTTTTATTCTCCCCGCACGTTTATATTCTTATTCCCCAGTTACGCTATCATTCCTCAGTTGATCTAACTGTTTATACACCGTCTCTCGTTGAAATCATTCCCTCTCCTCTCCCGTTATGATCTGCCCCCTCCCCCATTTTTATTCAATCCGTTTATATTCTTATTCCCCAGTTACGCTATCATTCCCCAGTTCATCTAACTGTTTATACATCGCCTCTCGTTGAAATCATTCCCTCTCCTCTCCCGTTATGATCTGCCCCCTCCCCCATTTTTATTCAATCCGTTTATATTCTTATTCCCCAGTTACGCTATCATTCCCCAGTTCATCTAACTGTTTATACACCGCTTCTCGTTAAAATCATTCCCTCCCCTCTCTTGGTCTTTCTTTGCCCTGAATTTCTTTTCTACGGTCTCAAAGCATGCAATCATTAAGACACCACCACCCGCTCTGTCTTGCCTCATCTGGCCCCGTCTCTCGTTATAATCTCGCTCAGCCGCTTTCCGCACGTCCGTTCAGATCCCCGTCCGCGAAGCACGCAATCATTAAGGCACGAGCAGCGAGGGATTCACGATCCCCGCTCGACGAACTCTCGTATTCGTTATGTTTTACGAGGCTTCACTGGAATAGGGGTGGGGTCTCATACATCTTTCATGCGACGTCGTTAAGAACACACCCCTCCGTGTCCGAACGGATGACTACAATAAGGTTCATGGTCGATACCGGTCCAAAAGTTATCGGGCCGAAACAAATCTACAGACGACAGCCCGATCGAAAACGTGCGAAGGTGGCGCGTTTTCGCCATAATCGATTTGTTCGTTTCCGAGGATGTCATCTCGGTAGTGTTTCTGAAATGAGACATGCAAAGCTGGTGATTTGACCCCAGACGGCCGGTGGTAGGTTCAGTGTCAATTGAGACGCCGCCGGGTATTTCCATCTCGACCGGGTTACTTTCGCGCGGCTCGAGGGCTCTCGTCTATAGGGGATGGAACATGTCTAGCGAGCGAGCCGGTGCTCGAACGCGAAGCCTGCTACTCGACGTTAATTGGTCTTCGATGAATGAAGATTTCGAATCATTGTGCTCGCAGCCGAGAGTATGAAGATGCTTCAATAATCCAATCGGATCTTACGCTACACCACGAAAACACCGCTTGCGCGTCGGGAACGCGCCCTCGATCTCAAATACATATTTCTAGCAAAGTTTTGCTAGTCCTCTACACAGTATAACGTAAATATTAGTGTAAAATATGTATTTCGCGCAATCCTCCACGTTTAGTATTTTATATACGCGTAAACGTTCGCCTCGTCGAACCGTCTTTACGAAATACTTTCAGCATCGAATAGACCGAATCAATGGCATAATCAAGGCGTTAACAATACACCCACTCCTTTCCGAAAAAAAGAAATAAACCAGTTGAACGTGTTCCTTCATAACCAGAGTGTGACGGTCCCAAATGGGCACACGCTCGCGTTTTTGTCCAGCACACTTTTACCGCGTTCGTTGGAAACCGCCGCGAATTCGTGCCGATCTCGATCGTCCGATGAAATCGGTCGGAGAATCGCGAGGCGTGAAAATCGGCGTCGTGAATGGGACCAGTCGCGGGGGTTGTCCGTATGCGTGGCATCGACGTCACAGAAAACGACGCGTTTTCTCGTCCGGAACAAGGGGATCGTCGCGTAATGGGCGTGCGAAATTGTCGATTGCGGGTTGGGGGGAGGGGGTGGACGGGATGCGGATAACGATTCGAGGTGTCGTCGGCAGGATTTGCGGCTTCGATGGCCAGACAGGCCGAGAGTTACCGGTTTCGAAGTTCTGTACCGTTCCGGAGGGGAGCAGATTGCACAAAAGAGTTCCAATGACGTTTGAGGACTATCGAAAACAACGAGGCCAGCAAAATGGCTTACAGAATTTCCGTGGGAGGTATGATATTTTCTGTGAAAAATTCCTAGGAGAACACGCGACGATCCGTTCGATCTATGGGGATGAAGAGAGCCCCACCCTACTTTGCATTCGACTTGATGGTTCTAAGAGGTTCGAGCTTTCCGAGGTTTTTCTACTCGTTTCTCGCCGGTCGCAATCTCCTGTTTGTTCTCCGAACGGTGCCCGGACTCGCCTATTCGTTTCAAACGGAGCCAGGACCTTCGTTCGAGAGACCCTCCGCCCGAGAAACGTCCTAAGGGCGCGCGTTCGCCGCCAGCACGCCTCTTACTCCATCGCCGACTCCTGGAGAGCGTGCAGATGAGCGTAGAGGCCGTCCGCCGCTATTAGATCGTCGTGAGTGCCCATCTCCGCGACCGTTCCCTTCTCCAGCACGCAGATCACGTCCGCGTTCCTTATCGTGGCCAGACGGTGCGCTATGGTGATGCACGTCCTGCCCTCCATCGCCTTGTCCAGCGCCGCTTGCACGACCTATGCAACAGAAACGTAAAGGAAACAATCAACTTGGATTGCCGACAATTACCCCCTGCTGGCGAGGTCGCGTCCAAGATCTCTGGAATTTAATGCGACGTTTCTCCTCTTAATGAATTTCACAAAGATTTTAGCGTTGTTTCAAGACTTAAAGCCATAGTAATGTGGGTCATTGGACTCGTCTTGAACTCAACTATAACATTATTAACCCTTTGCACTCGAAGCTATTTTAACTCTTAAACGAAACATTTCTTCCGACCTATAATATTTCCCTTCTACATTATTTTTCTTCATGTTAGACATACGAAAATGGTGCAATTTACTCGTACAATACTGAAATGTTTAGTAATTTATTAAATGCAAACGAATTTAATAATTTAAAAAATATTTTTGAATGAGCATATAGCAATTTTTAGTGGTGCCTTACAGTCACCATTCGAGTGCTAAGGGGTAAGTAAACAATATATAGCGACAATTGAAAAATCAAGGTGACATTAATTTTTCATTACAAAAAAATAACCCGAAAAAAGTAACCCGATAAATACATTTATGAAACAAAGATTGGTCAGTAATTCTAATAAATTGGAATTAGAATATTTGCAAAAGTTTTTTATTCTTATTTTTAGTTAGTTTAGTTAGTTTTTTATTTTTATTTTATTCAATAAAAAATAGAGATCCTTTTATATATATATATTTTTCATTAGTCGATGCACTTTCTGTGATGACATAACGTATCAGACGATTGCTATTCAACAGCACGCGCGACAGTCGCATACTGCAAAATATTGAGAGAAATACAATAAAATGGATATTTGACGCGCATATTTAATAAATTTTTCGAGTACTTAAGCTTTCATTATACAACCAAACGGAACCAAATTTTATTTTTGTATGTCCCAGATTAAAAAAACGAATTATGTTTCCTCAAACACCGATAATTTCAGCAAATGCCGTAGGAAATAAAACTGCATTGAATTCGGTTTGCTCTTGTATGAAAGTCATATTTGAGTGCAGCTTTTTAAATATAAACTGAATTTTACTCTATCACACCTGTTTTGTGCGAATATATGCTAGTGGAGGTCCATCTGAATCGCAAATTTCATACGAGAATTAAATCTCGCACTACCAAATGTTTTTAAAGATTTCTACCGTAAATGTATTTTTTGCAGCCTACGCAGACAAATCCGCATTCGAAAAAATTATTTCAAAAATTCGCAGCGAGGGAAATCTTTTTTCTTGCGCACAGTGAAAAATCCATTATGGTAAAAGTATGGTGAATATGTTCGAAATCGGTAGGATGAACTCGGCCTGCATTTTATTAATTCGTCCGGCATGAATACTGATAGCATAACTGCGAATTCCATTTTCATAGATTATTTTATAAGAATCAGAATAATGGAAAAAGTTATTCCGGGGATTAAGAGATTCTTTATGGCAAAAATAAAGCAGAAATGTCCGAGACGAGGCGAATGAGCAAGGAATTTTTTTAGTTAATTCCTCTGGCGAAGAGGACCCTGATATCTGGGCTGCAAATTCTCATTTTCATATATTATTTTGTAAAATCCGCAAGGAGGAAAAAATTTATTTCGCGGACTGCTAGATTCGCGACAAGAACGACGTAAAAATATCTTCATCCATGTGCGAATTAACAGAATAAAATATCCACATTCATAAAAATCCATTGCATACTTTTACGTTCACGAAAAAACTGTTCTACTCGTTGATAAATAATTTTTCACTATTTTGTAATGCATAATGTGAAACCTAACAAAACTTTTATCTTATGGAACACAGCATATTTTGAGATGGGTATATTAACAATGGTTTCATGATCAATAAATAATTGTCCACTGTTTTCGAATGTACTGTGTCAAACGAATTTCAAACTTTTATCCTGTGAAACAGGAAATATTTTTAAATGTGTTCTAAAAAAAAACTATTAACCGGCAGTGTGCAAAATGAAAATGTTGAATCGGAATGGAATGGAACGTTACGAGTCAGCATAACCTACAGATACGTCGCGGACAACCAACCGCGGCAACACAATTTTTCGAGCGTGATTAAAAAAAAATGTTGCACAAACCCGACGGAAAATGGACGTCGTGCGCAATGCGGTGGGACACGAGCAAACGTCTCTCTGTCCCGCAACACGAACAGAGTAAACAAAGAGTGGGGCACACAGAGGGATCGTAAGCAACCGCGGAACAATAATTGCCGTGAAATTCGTTCGGCGGTCGGGCCGGGAACAACAATTGAATACTGGGCAAAGCCGAGGATTTCCGATTGTAACCGTGGATAATACTATTGCGTGTCGTTGTCGTCGATTGCTACTGATTTCCACACCCTCTGGCTTCCGGTCCAATGATCGATCCACGCGAATCGTAAAACATTCAGACCTTCTTCACAAAAAGAATTTCGACACACAAGAAAATTTCCAGTTACAAAAATAATTTTACCAGGCGTAAAATTAATTTAAAGGCGCCGTACTAGCTTTAAAAAGTATTCGTTACGAGCCTTGCATAAGAGGATATTGAAGAAAAATAAAATCCTCGTTCGTCCATTGCAAAAAGTAGAACGTATGTTTTTTATTACTACAAAATTTCTTCTGTTTGTAATTTTAATAGGTCAAAAATACTCTGAGAATAGAAGAGTACAATGCTCAATTTTTTGATCTCATTAACCCTCGTACGTTCCCTTGGATTAAAAATTTTCGGATACCGTGGAACATTTGATTTCTTTCCGTTTGCGTTGTAATATGTGCTTCTTTAAAATATGACATTGTAACTAAAACATATGACAAAAAACTTATACTAAGATCTGTGCAATTATTTATGAAGGCCACATGAAGACTGAGTTACGTAAATTTTGTAGTACATCTTCCAAAAGTTTGCAATTAAAAATAATTGAGAATAACAGCGTAAATTATTTTTAAAAATATATGTATAATTTCCAGAGCTCAAGTGTCCAGGTTAAAATGCAGTGAAAGGACAGGGATGACTTAATTTGAGAAAAATGACTCGAGGGATCAGGGCGAATAGGGCAAGATCCGGCCACGTAAACACATGAATTTTAATTCGAAAGGGATTACCATACAAAGCGTGTCCATGGCGTCCCGTGACGGCGAAGCCAGCACCGTCACTCGCGATATCCTTTATCGGCGGCCCGGTCCCGTGGTTTTTGCTCGTATTGTACATTAAAATCCATCAGACCCCATTAATATTCATCAGCCGACCACGCTCGCAAAGCTACCGCTAGTTTACATTGCGGGGCCGCGCGCGCAGTTATTCAGGGCCGACTGTCCTAATATTCATACCTCACCGCGACAAAATATTTTCGCGTACCCGTTGTCAGACACCATTCTGGGCGAAACAAACCCTGTTGTATGTACAACCACCGGTTACTACTAGAAGTATTAAATGATTCTAGCAAAATTAACGACGAAAGACCATTAGATGTTCGACAATTTTAATCCACAACCGATCGCGAACCACTTATAAGACTTTCGAGAATGTGTCCTTTAACGTTAAGGTTTACGGAAATGACTATTTTATGTTACTTTATAAAAATAACATGAATGTATCTATCAAAATTTGTAGCTATTTTTTTTAATAGTATATACCTAAAGAAATCAATTTGTTAAGTAATTCCTCGTGGTTCTTCACAATCTTAGTATTCGTAAGTTAAAAATCTAATCTTAAAGGAGAACGATTCTTTAAATTCAGATTGGAACCATTTCTGAAGATAATTAGTTAGCCAATTAATTGCTCGTTATGGTATATGTCTCTGAAACCGAAGCACTTGCAGAGTAATTTGAAAGATTCCAACAAGAGCATACGAGCATACATAATACGTTTAAAATTTAAATAAAATAAAAATAATTAATTACTCTCCGCGGGGAAGCATGCATTTTGCACCTCCCGTGGGTAATCTGGATTCTTTGACTGTTCCAGACTTCCAAAAAATCTAGGAACTCCTGGAATTGGAACTTCTATTTTAATATATACAGTGAATTCTCGATATGTCAACAACACGAGTTTTGACAGCGTCATGTATCGTGCAGGAGACATACCCTAGCCGTGTTATGTTTAAACTCCTCGACGTCCGAGGCCTCTCGAGGTTCGTGACCCCTCACAAGGATGTATGCCGCGGTAGTGGGGGTAATTCCGCCATCTTTATCATCCAGGTCTCGGCGACATATATAGAGATATCACTGTAGTCGTTGTACCGTCAAAGCATTAATAAACAATCCGGGTTGCCCACCAAAATATTTCTAGATCACCATTCAATCTAATTCAAAACCATTCTGCACTTCCAGAACAATTTTAAAGATTCCACGAGACCATAAGCGTACAAAGGATGAATGAAATGGGTTCGATTGTACGCAGCAGCTAATCCGCAAAACTATCGATCATCATTTTACCGGGACACTTTCCACAACGATTCCAAAATAGATCTAAGAGCACTCGAAGAGCAATTGAGACACTCCCGGGTGTAGGGGTTATTGAGGAAGCGATAAGAAACAAACTTAGCGTTCCTCGGTGGAGGAACAGGAATTCTTAACGCGTCCGAGCGCGATCGGGATCCTGAAAGCGACGCGCAGTGGATCGCGCTCGAGGGTATAGTCGGCGGTCGACTCGCATTTTCAGAGGCCATTAACTCGATTGACCGTTCTGGGGTCTCGGGGGTGCCGATAACGAGAGCGCGCGGTCCTCCGTCGGGCACCCGATTGAATCCAATCTTGTTTCGTCGATCGGCGTTAAGCTCCGTCGAACGACGACACCGACGCCGGCCGTCGACAGTCCGCAAACGTTATCGTCGTCTTCCCGACACCGAGCCGGCATTATGAGGGTTGTTAATTGGTCGCGGGTCTAACACAATGCCGCGGTAAGCTCGAATGCGACGCTTTTGTCCCCGCGAGAATTCCGTCTACTGTTTCACGCCTCTCTCGAGGACCGGACTTCGTTTCTTTAACCCTCTCGCACCCCTGATCCAGAAAAAGAACGGTCTTGCGTTCCATCCCGCGTTTTATACCGGGTGTCCCTTGGATCATGGCGAAATCTCTCGGGAAATAATTCTGTATAAGAAAAAAATGAGTTGAAAATGCGGAATAAAAAATCTTCGCTTGAGACTTCCTTCTAGAGAAAGTTGAATTTGAAGAGTGTATCCATTTTCTTCCAGTTACTTCCATTTATGTTAGAACTTAATTATAGTGTGTTCAGCACGGACTTCAGCATTTACAATTGTATTTCTTCATTGGTGAACCAAATCTTCGAGATTACACGTTTTATTATTACCATTTTTATAAAAAACGAAATTTTACGGCTCTGGTTATGCCTCCTGGACGATATACATATGTCGCTGACAAGACCCGTGTTATTGACATATATCGAGAATTCATAAAGTATAGACTACTTTGAATCGAAGTCTCACGAACCAGAACACAATGAAGTCTACGCATACTTGCGGAAATTCGGAGTCGAAAACAGAGCCTCGTATGAAAAAATTTTGTTGTACATTTCACACGCTCTTTTTTCTTAGTCGCGGTTGTAGTATCATTCGCGGGACACCCTGTACATCGTTGAAAGCTGCCGGCGTCCGATAGTGCCCAATTCCCTAATCCATTTCCTCGCACACCCCCGCAGTGATCTACCGTAGAACCTCGCTGCCGAATCTGTTGCATTTTGTGTTACTGCATTTCGCCGGGCGTCGTAACATTGAAATTTCCCGAGATTCACTGCACGACTGCGGGTCCGGGCTGCGCTATTATTTATGACGAACGAGGGGTCCTTTTTACGCAGCGAGAGGATATACGCGACTGAAGTTTGTTCTCTAAGGCGGGGGGTGATGTATACCGCTGCTAAAAAACTTAATATTCTGCGTGACTGAATGCTGTAGAATTTCTCGTAGATCGTCCAAATTTATTGATCGCGATGAATCGTGGCGAGTGCACTCGACAGTATTTAAAGTATCGCGAACTGGATAACGCAACTGCCGATAATATTGCACAATGGGCACAGTTCTTTTTCAATCTGTTCCTGTCTCCTCGGTGCATTTTCTTCTTGTTTCTCTCGAAGGGAGAAGAAGCCATTCAAGATGCATCCTCATCGTTCGACAGACAGTATGGAACTACACTCTCACACAACTCGACCTTTTATTCCTTTTTATAATGGAGTTACACAATTTTTTCGATCGTCCGGTGACCGGTTACACCTATTAATTTTATCCTGAGGAAATGTTAATATTGTGCAATAATAATGCACGATATGTTCGCATTTATGGAACGTTTACAGGGGCGTTTAGACCCAGATAAATCTGGACAATCTGGACATGAAATAATGTAACACCGGGATTCTGCGTCGAAGGATCGAAATGCTTATATTTATGAAAAGGATTTCGAAAGCATTTGGGATCGGAATTCCGCGTGAAAAGGGTTTCGTGGTAAATGGTAAACGAAGAGCTTCTTACCTTCTCGCTTTGAGTGTCAAGAGCCGAAGTGGCTTCATCCAAGAGAAGGACACGTGGATTCCTGACCAGTGCACGTGCTATCGCGATACGCTGCTTCTGCCCGCCGGAGAGCTGCGTTCCTTTAGATCCTAACCTAGTATCATACCCCTGTAACAAAAGGAACCAAACACTGTTAAATTCCTTCGCAACAAGGATCCATTTCAATCTACTGACACAGGATCGTATATCGAACGCGTCGGCAATTATTTATCCAGATTAAAAAGTTAATTGAAATCTGCGAAAAATCCTTCATCTAAAAGCCTTGTCTATACTCTATTCAGAACGAGACATTCGAAGTAAAAATGTATTGAAAATAGGAAAAAACAACTTTTAGTATTTTCTCTGATATTCTGACCAATTACGATTTCTCCAGAATTTCTTTTTCACATCATGCAGGAATTGTTTTAACTTTTTTCACAACAACAAAAATTCAAGTCATACAGTCCAATGTTAAAAATGTAGTCTTTTTAAGTGTGTCCTAATATTATTATTATATATTAAATTTACTAATAAAATGCATATTCAAATAATTTTTTAAAATTCTAGCCCCATAACACCGGGGCAATTTTGACCCAGAGTATTAACCTTTTGCACTCGAAGCTGTGTCAAAATCAAAGCATTTCACCACTGAAATTTTTACGAATTTCTTAGATACCAATATAGTGTAAAAGTTGTTTTAAATAATAGTGTAGCAATTTATGGTGGCGTCTTAGAGTCGCCATTCGAGCGATAAGAGTTAAAGTCGTCATTGAATTACTCAACTGCTCGATTTAATGTTACATTAGAAATATCAAAGAGCCTATTGGGTGTGCAAGAAGTATTTTAAAAAATTACTAAATAGAGCAACTTCAGGATTGTGAAAAAGGTCTGCTGTCGGAGGGTTAAGGGTTGAGAGTAAGGATTGCTACTTACTAGTGGTAGAGAGCTGACGAAGCTGTGGATGTTCGACTTCTTGGCGGCCTCGATGACCTCCTCCATCGGCACATTGCGGAAATTATCACCGTACTGGATGTTCTCCGCGATCGTCCTGTCGAAGAGCACCGGTTCCTGGCCGACCACACCGAGTTGGCAGCGCAGATTACGCAAAGAGACCGACGCAATGTCACGACGGTCCAACGTCACCGTTCCAGAGATCGGGTCATACAAACGTTGCAACAGCTGGATGCAGGTGGACTTGCCGCATCCGCTCTGGCCAACCAACGCAACCATCTGGCCTGGCTTTACGATCAGATTCAAGCCCCGCAGAATATGCATCTCCGGCCGTGTCGGGTAGTGGAACTCCACTTTCGAGAATTGGATCAGACCATCCGCTTTCTGAAACGGAACCGTCGTTCGTCGTCATTTATCCTGTTGCTCGCCTCCTCGTTCCTGAATAATCCCCTCGAAAACCAAGCAACAACTACAACTAGCTTGCGAGTCTTCGGGCGAAATTTTTAGTCTACTTTCTAATCATTAAAATTGATCACGACCTACGGTCAGATAAAATATTTGCATCTTTGTCAACCTCTGGAGGGCTGACAATATTCCATTGGAAATTTGAACTTTCTTTCAGGTTCTGCACACTTTAACTTTAGTGAATTTCTTATACTGTTTAATGAGCCCATATAAAACACCCCTAAAGTTTCGAAGATGAATATTTGTTCCGCCGTAAAAACCCTCTGCGAAGGGACATCTGCACGACCGTGAAGAGATAATGTAATGTGTAGACATAATGACCACGACGGCCATACAAAACCTACCATAGTTTAGCGTAGTTGAAAATCCAAATAAAACTCCGCTGACGAGTACATGCTGAACTGCGAACCGTTAGCGTACCGTTTATAGTTTTATAGCCGTAGCCGCCACTAACCAAATGTTAGTCTACTCTACTCCTACTCTTCCTAATTTTCCACCACTTCCAATACCTTCCAAAACACACCGTTCAACCAATCATAGACAATTTCTTAAGACTACACCTACATCCGAGCTTTCCTAATTCCTATACGATTGTAACAAGATTAGAACTGTTTCAAACACCGAAATTCCAGCAGCAAGCCAAGTGCCTTGCATCTAGCAATAAAGATTCACGTTCTCCGGAGTTTGACTCTACAATTATTCGCCCTCAACCTTTACCTAGTCGCCATCCGACTTTTAAAATAATAAATTCCCGAAGTTTCCATTAAATTTTAGTATATTACACCAGGATCCCCACTTAATTATGCTGTTTGTACGTGTCGCGAGCAGAGCCGAGATTCCACGGGCTTACCGATGAAAAATAATTTATCGGCGACGGTGGCTCGGAGCCGGTTAATCGAATGAACGATATTTTAACGGTGAAATGCGTTTCGGGACAACCTGGCGTTTTCGAACGTTGGCTGGTACCGAGCTGGAAACGTCGTTCACTCGTATCGCTTCATTAAACGGTTTGAAATTCGACATAGTTCGGGGGGACAGGGACGGTGGACAGGGGTACCACGGGTGGTGGTAGCTGGTTACAGTCCCGATCAAACACACGGCCATCCGTTTTGAGCGTAATTAACACGTGTTGCCGGAGGCTTTGCTGTCCGAACGTCATAAATTCGATTGTTTGCTAAACAGTCGTAATGCGACGACATAGAAGCGCGCGCCGGACCCGGTAAGTTGAACGACCGGCTATCTCCATTTGATATTTACACACACACACACACACACACACACACCCTCCGCAGGGAAAGGAAATTGACCGACAGCGGTCCATAAAACGCGAGGGACCGACCGATATCGCATAACCGATCTCCTACTATGAAGTAACATAATGAGGAAAATCGAGAGACACGTGGTATCCAGTTTTAGCACCTTCAGTCTATTGCATGTCGGATGGCGACGCTGCGCATTGGTTTGAAACGCGATTCTAGAAGAGCAAAATGATTTATATCGTCATTCTTTCCTCTGCGTGACTATACCCGGTAGAGCACTTAAAACAGATCACCTATAGTATAACTCGCTTGCTTTTATTGTTGATATTGAGGGTCACATAATCCGATGTTTCTCATTTTTTTATAGACGTGGACGTCAAGGTGATATGGAGGTCAAACCTGTTTTTCAAATGCTATGCTATGGTTTCCTATTTGGATTTTGATAGAGCGTTTCCAGACCAATGCAATGACCGATTGTGAAGGTCGTTTAAGGTCATTGAAGGGAAACTGTAGCAAAGCAGGTTCTAGCAAAAGTGTCGTATCATCTAGTAACTAGTATCACCTTCTCTAGCAATCCAAAACGTTTACAGGTCAGATAAATTGAACAGAAGTTCCTAGAACGATGCGGAGAAGCGGCAAAGAACTCACCCAATCTAGATCTTTGTCTTCCGAATCCGGTGGCGAGGCGATTTCCGGCACCCTATCCAGCAGCTGGAATATCCGTCCAGCAGAGATCTTGGCGGTATTAAAGTTGGGTGCGAAGGCCAGAGCCTGCCCCAGCATCCAAGAGCCAAAGATCAACGCCTCGGAGACCTTGATCACGTTCTGGTAGACCAGGCCTTCGGTAGCCACCAAGGTACCGCCGTAGTACAGACTCAGCGCGTACCCGAAGAACGGGGTGGTCTGTCCGCAGGAGAACACGAGTCCTCTGAGTCTGTTTCTGATTCTTGTGGCCTTCGCGACGTGGTCCAGTTCGACGCAGTAGCGTTGATAGAAGGCCTCCTCCTTCCCTAAACTGGCCACGGTTCTTATGTTCGAGATCGCTTCGATGGCGATCCTCGTGGCCGCTTCCATCTTCTTCTTCTCCTGCAGACCCTGGCCACTCATCACTCTCGCCTCGAAGAACACCGCTCCAAGCACCAAAGGTATCGAGACCACCGAGACCAGCGTCATCTTCCAGGTATAGTACAAGGACAGACCTATGCCCAGAACTAAGGTAGACAGCGCCTGCAAGATGGCGCCCACACGGGTCCCTGTTGCACCCTGAACCGCACCCGCGTCTGAAGATAACCTCGCGCATAATGCGCCCACACTGTTCGTGTCCTCGTCGTACCAGCCCATCTCTTGTTTCAGCATCGCCGCGAACGTCATCTTTCGTAGCCTCGTGGTCATGCGAACCCCGGCCAAGCCGAACATGTACATTTGCAGGAACGTACCCACGCCGGTCACTATGCCCACGATCAGGAACAGAATTGAGTACTTCACGACCTGTCGACGAACCTCGTCCTCATCCACAAGACTCAACACTGAGTACACCTCACCGAACAGCACCGCGAACGCTGGGAACGAGGCTCCCACCATCGCTGCTGCGAAACATCCTGGAACAACATAACCGTTCATCGTTTGAATCGGGCTTTGTCTCTCTTTATAAAATATGAGATAAGTACAGTCTTTCCTCGATATATGTCACAAATATCTAGCCGATAAAAGTCCCAGAACTATCACCTCTACCGCGGGATATACCCCCTGAAGAGCCCCAATGCTCGAGTGGCCTCAGTCGCCGAGGAGTGTAAACTCCAATACATCAAAGAATAGTATCTTGTAGCCGATATATGTCCCTGGGTATACCCGTATTGTGGACATATATCGAGAAAACACTGTACCAGCTTTCATAGCACACCCACTAGATGTAGAGACATTTGCCAAAAAATGTTGAGCCTGAAGAGCGAAATTCAAAGACGAATTTCTCTATTTTACACCAAAAGGGTAACGGACCCAATTACTGTGGGGCTACCATTTACAACACCTATATTAATTATACTTATTTTTAAAGCATAATGGATATTAAAAAAGAGATATATATATATAACATATATATTAACTAATTTTAATAAAAAATATTTAACATCTCATTTTTAATATTCATTATGCTATAAAATTAAATATTAAGTAATTGGGTCCCCCACCCTAGAAATTTTCTAGGCAGCAGAAACAGTGTTTTCAAGAAAATTTGTCTTTCATCTATAACGTGTAAAGCGAAGTTGTTTTGTAGAATGATCATTAGAACTGGCAATTTGTCAGATACACAATCTGTTGATAAATTCGCTGAGCATAAATCAAAGATAAATTTCTGTATTTTTGCCAATGGTAATTTTCTAGTCAGCGACAGAGACTTTGTTCCGCGTAATAAAATGTCTCTATTGTTTATAAAATGTAGAATAATTTCCGATTCGTATGGAATAACCACTAGCAATGAAAATTGGTGTAAAGATAGACAATGGACCCGTTGGTGAATATTACGCGACACGAATAATCAAGCAAAATGATGTCTATTGCAGTTCGATCGTAGGAAAATGGTCGTTGTCGCGATGGAAACGGCCGGACAATCGGTTTTTCGATGTACAGTGCACTGACCGATCAAATTGTAGAACCATTCCGGCTTGTTCATTCCGAATATCCTCATAATCGGCGCGTCGTATTGTTTCTCGTGCTCCTCCAACTGATTTAATGAGGACTCCGAGGCGCCGGCTAGAGACAGACGATGAGAGTGCATCGACAGAGTGGAGAATTGTCTCTTCAATGGCGGCTTCTGCTTCGGTATGGCTGCTGTCACTGTCTTTGCTGCTGACGCCGTTGCTTTCGCTGGTATCACACAAATCAACAAAATTTTATAGTTTAGTATAGTTCTACGAGAAGTATCTTGAACTCGGAGTAAAATTGATATATTTCTGTTAAAGGGTGTTAGCCGGATAAGGTGCTCAAAAGTGCCAAATTAAATTTGCTATAGGTCAATCGATAGCTTATCCAAAGAAAATACTCTGTGCCAATTTTCAACCTTATAATGTTTATAATTAAACATGGGGGATAGTAATGGAGTGACTAAAAAAATCAGATTTTTCCATAATTTGCCTTATTCTCTTCAATTGAAAATTCTGAGAAAAATCGGGCCTATTTTAGCTATTAGAATGCACATCTGTGAATTTTTCCAGAATTTTTAGCTTCGAAACCGAATTTTAAAAAATAAAAGAAATTTTGGAATGCAGATTGCTTGTAGAAAGTTACTGAGTTTATATTCTTACAATTTTTTTTATATATCGTTTATTTTAAAGTGGTCGTATTAACAGCTAGGACCACATCGATTACAGTTGAATATAAAAAAGAAAAATAAAAAAATATAAAAAAGAAGGTTTGCAATACTGTTCTCGTTTAAATTTAGATATAGTTATATCGAGAAAACACTGTAATATGTATTTCCATGGAAGAGTTCTTACGGTTATCCGGCTACACCCTTTACAGTAGATGTCGAAGGGACGAATTTAAGTACCATACGAGTTAAAATGCAAAAATTTTTGTATAAATTTGAAATAGATATTGAAAGAACTGTTTAGCGGAATTTTCGTTGAAGGAGCAAGTTTAAGGATCAGTTTTGAGTACAAGTACCTCTGGCAGTGGCGCTGGCGTCCGCGGAAACCAGACCGTAATAGTGTTTCCCAAGTGCAAGCAGCTGTTCGTGGGTGCCTTGCTCGACTACTTGTCCGTCCTTAATAAATACTATCCTGTCAGCGTTGGTGATTGTGGACAGTCGGTGGGTGACGACAACGGTCGTCCTGCCCTTTGACGCAGCGTCCAAAGCCCTTTGTACGGTCGCCTCGCTGTGAAGATCCAAAGCGGAAGTGGCTTCGTCCAGCAAAAGTATAGCGGGCCTTCTGACCAAGGCTCGCGCGATAGCGATCCTCTGCTTCTGACCACCGGATAGTTGCGATCCCCTCTCCCCTACCGGGCTGTCGTAACCCTGAAACAGACGCTTATGTCACAAATTTGCAAAATAAGACATTGAACGCCACGCGAGTTATATTCAACTCACGCTGTGATTGGTCAAGAGGCGTGAGTTAACGTTGCAGGTTTCTTTCGATATTAACATTGTTCTCGAGTGGGTCGGGAGTTTATGGGTCCCATGAAGACCATGAAGTGGTTCTTGTTGCGAAAAGAACATCGTCGTCTTATATCGAAAGAAAACTGACAGAGAAAAAACAGAGAAAAACCTTCAAAATGGCGGAAGATATTTTCTTTCACAATTCGTGAAGTTGTGGAAATTTTTTCTTGAGAAATTTTTTAGTATACTTCTTTATTCAAGTACATGTACCATAAATATCCTATGAAATCTGAATAAATTAAATCCTGTTATTGTTATAGAGGAATCACGAATATATTGTATATAGATAGAGGAACAACGAATAGTTTAAATTATATGCAATTCAGAATTTGTCACTTTTCCGATACTCTTTCGAGCAGAAGCATTTAAGATAAACATTATAAAAGATAAACTCTCCTTTTTCGCAACCACAGTAAACGAACGAAATCCACAGTGTAGTAATAACGTTCTCCGTATCTTCTACTGAAATACGAGTAAAACATCGTCACAGAAGAGCAATAAATTCTCCGAAAAATCTCGCTACGCATTATAATTTTAAAAACCGACGCGCGCTAAATTAATTCGATATTCTTCACGTGAAATAGGAAATTGTGGTTACCACACATGCGCGCGCGCGTTTGAGCACTTTGAGTGTGTGTGTGTGCGCGCGCGCGCGTGTGTGTGTGGAACATGTGGCCAACACGGTGAATAAAAATACGGTTGCACGGTGTGGACACAGAGATTATTAATGCCAGAACCGATTAGAAATCTTGCGTCGACAGTCAGATTCTCTGGAGACCCTCGAATTCGTTGATAGTTATCGACGGAAGAGCAATCGCCGCCATTTACCGATTCGATTGGCATCCGCAGGAGAGGTCATCGAGGCCCCTGCGGTTTCAAATAACGATTATTTAATTAACCGTTGGGCGACGTGTCGCGTCTACGCTGCATATACGCCGCGGAGATTTAATAAATTTACGAGGAAGAGCACTTTGCGCAGCACATCGATATAACAACGTTTAATGCTCGTTCCCTCTGCACTCCGTGCAACATTCCCGGACAGCCATAACGAAACCATGGTATTTTCTTTCCTAAAACAGCTGACCGTTTAACGCCAAACTCTCAACCCTTTCAACTTTAGACGACCGGAAAAACCAATTAGAGTGTTTACTCTATATATGTCCGAAATGCCTAACCGATAAAAGTCCCAGAACTATCCCCACTGCCACGGGGTATTCCGCGTGAAGAATTTTGTGAGACCTCGGACATGTATCGAGTAAACACTGTACTGGAACTGTTAGTATTTAAGTATGTACACTCTGTCGCGCTATCTAGCTACTTAATAACACTTTAAAAATAGAAAATAAATAGATCAGGATTTTTTAACAAACTGTTCCCGAGGAATAGCAATTTCATTTGTAATAAATAGACTGTGGATTTTATGCAGTTATGTACAAATTGAGTAGGTGAAATTTAAAGTAATCGACAAATTAAAAGAATTTGAGAACATCAATGTACTCTATTAGTTAAAATTATAGAAAGAAAAACGAACGTTTCATCGAGCTCCTGTGTCTTGCAATGAATGCAAACAATTTTTACACAATCCTTAGCACAGTTCTTAAGAAGCCTGGTTTTTGTGATAGAACTTGAACAGTGAAATTATTCATTTGCACCTTCGGGAACCAGAAACACGAACCCAATGTTCAATTTCGTTTCTCGAAAAATTATTATATTTCGACAGTTCAAATGTTACACATAATCGTTCGCGCGTACCTACTGTGATTAATCCTAGACTTTTAATTCGAATATTCGACTCGGACAAAATAGTTTATTGTTCGGTCTCATTTTTCCGCGTTAGCAGCCCCCATTGGGGCACTATAATCAATTATCCCTATAACCGTAGATCGTCGCTCGATCAGCAATCGCGGAGCAAACGGTTCCCAGCGTCCGGATAAAATTTCACGAGCCTGATGGTCACTGTCCCGTGAACCGAACGAACGATCCACGGTTCTCCATAAACTGGAAACTGTCTAGTCCAGTTGTTCCCGCGGCCCTAAACGCGTAGCTGGTCACGGACAGGTGGTAAACGCGGGCCCGATCGAAACCGATTGCGAATATCGTGCCCGCTCGCCGATAATTCGGTAATAAACGTCTAATCGTTGACGTACTGGTAATCTCGGATACTGTTATTTGCTGGCGCGCGGTTTAGCGGGCTGTTTTATCGTCTGTTTGCCTGTTCGTGTTCACCGGATCGCCGATCACACCTGAGACTATTGTTAACACGCTGCGGACCCCGTTCATGACTCCCGTGCTAACGAACGAGTCTGCCTAAACCGAAAAACGCTGTTACCATGACGAAAATCGAAAGAGAAACCAACAAAAAAATTCTATAAAAGTTGTTCCCATCCCCCGAGCAACAAAAATTGTTGATCAATTGTTGCTAACATAATTCATCTCTAGAAAGAACAAACGAAATAATTTTCTTCTGTAGAACATTAAAAACAATATTATTTGTTGTCGATTACGATTTTGGGACCGATATTGAACAGTGATAGCATACATTGTACTGCCGATAAAATGGCAATTAATAGAAAATTTTATTAAGATGTTCGTTTAACTGTAAAAAAAAAGAAGAATATTTTTCTTGGGTACAGTACTGATTTATTGTCGATTGTAGAATATTCAATTAATTAATAACCTTTGAGTATTCGTGTCTTCTGAATGTTCCACACATGAAATAAATAACACATGTCCAGTGCACTCTAGAATACTTTTGATCTAGAGTAAACTACAACGGAAACCTTGCTATGTTTTATTTTGTAACGAATTAATGGTGGAATATGTTTAATTGAGATCAAGAGTCACTAACTGGATAGAAAGTCTGAAAGTTGTGCAAAAGTCTAAATGAACGATCGAGTGTGTTGACAACGACGCGCAGAGGAGTACGATCGGCTTTGGCCGAGTTATTATAACTTTGACGTCGATTATTGGAGAGAAACAGACGCTAATTACAGACCAGAGAGTACGAGATTAAAATTCAAAGTAGATTTACGGTCCGTGGACAGGGTTTTAATTAGACGGCCCTTTGTGTCTGCTGGCCGGGATTTTACGACGCATCGGCGCGAAAAAGGGACGTGAGGTGGAGGACAGGGAAAAAAGAAGTTTTCGAGCTGGTATGCGTTATGCGCGTCCAAAAGACTGGAACCGGGTCCTGGGTTGGCTAGAAAGTGTGACCGAGAATCAATCGAGGAGTGTCTGCCGCGGCGAGAAACTGCAGAGGGGATGAAACCGGGAACGGAAACGGGAACGGGAACGCGAAAATTCCGCTCAACCCGCGAACGGGAACGGAATAGGAGAAAAGGTTCCAACACTCACCTCGGGCAGTTTGCTGATGAAGTCGTGAGCGTTCGCTTCCTTCGCGGCTTTGATCATCTCCTCCTCGGTAATGCTGTCATTTCCGTACCGGATATTCTCTCGTATCGTTGTGTCAAAGAGCACTGGCTCCTGGCCGACCACGCCTATATGCGAGCGCAACCACTGAACGTTCAGCTTCGATATGTCCACACCGTCCAGCAGAACCTACGTGATCAAACAAAACCAATGGAAATCAGATCAGAATTGCACCCATCGATGCACTCCAGATTCTCGAGACGATTCTTCGAATAGTCTCTTTAAAACCACTTTCGGTGATACCTTCGTTATTATTCATTCGAAATGCTTTTAGTGAACACCCTTCAATGAGAGACTTTCCTTTGCCTAAGGGAATGCACTCGAGATTCTCGAAACAATTCGACTAGTAAGTAGTTTTAAAAAGACTTTTCGGTGATCTTTATTTCGAATTTTTTGTTGTGATAATTATATTATTCGTTTCGCTGCTGTTTTCGTTCTGAATTCTTCGTCTTACCTGACTGTAAAATATTGTATCGTTAGACAGTTACGGAACAGTACCATGTTTACAAGGTTATTGTGGCGGGCCACATTTATGAACCACTTGGATGGGCCACATTTGTGAGCCTTTTTTATAAACTACTTTGATGTGCTAATATTCTGAATCACTTCTATGGACTATTTTGGTGGGCTACTTTTATGGGTCAGCTCTGTGAGCCACTTTTGAGGACCATTTCTGTGGGACACTTTTGAGAACCACGTTTCGTGGGCCACTTTTATGAACCACTTTGGTAGGTCACTTTCGTAGACCACTTTGCTGGTCTACTTTTATGGGCCACCTTTGAGGACCACTTTTCGTGGACCACTTTTATGAACCACGTTGGCGTACTACTTTTACGAACCACTTTTGTGGGCCACTTTTATGAACCACAAGGATATAGTCTACAATTCAATCTGACCTAATATCTCTAATCTAGGCTACAATTAAGTCTAAAATTTCCGAAGATCCGTTTGTTTCGGCGTTCTGTGCCGCGCTATAGAAATGAGTAAAGATTGCGCAAAAACCTCTGTATTGAAAGTAGAAGGATATAGAGAGATCCCAAATGATTGATTGGATAAACGAATTTCGGGGACATATCGTGGATAATGCAGCAACGTCGTGGAAAATGTAAATTCGTGCCGCGCGAGGTCTGGGAGTGCGTCGTGGCCGGCCCTCGAAATCAGTATGTCAGATATAGGGTGTAATACTTTCGCCGATGGAAAACTGCGAGGGATGCAGAACGCGGGAATCGTAAAAGTTTTACTGCCGGGAAAACTCCTCGAGGCACTGTATTCCAGCGAGAAACGCTTCAAACTCGTTCCCTGTAAAATTCCCATACCCGGTACAGATGTAATAATAGAATATTCACGCCTGGAATATTGTTAAGCCCCGGGTGTAATAAATAAATTCACGGTTTACGGTCGAGCTTGGATCCCCCTCGTAATTTAATCGTACGGAAAAACTGCGGGGGAGGAGGGGGCTGAGATGAAGTTCGTTTTGTTCGGTGCCTCGTAAATCTCTGCCTCGTCTCTTGGCTCGCTCAAAATTGTAACCATATTCAGAAGGGCGGGCTCTCTTGAATGCAGACGAAGTGAGCAAAGCAGGAAGTCAGCGAAACGGAAGTTATTTTATGCAACCCTTTTAGTCCTGAGACCGTCGAACCTTTCGCCGATGTCCGAGGGGACGCATTTGTCCATTTATAGTCTATAAAAATTGTCGGGTGAAGAGCTGGATCGAAATTCTTATAGAATTACATATTTTATATTGTTTTCGAAGTATCGAACCTATCAGAGCAGGGAATAAAGTTTCATTTTGTTCTGGGCCGATACTTAAACGTAAAACTGTGAATTTACATAAAAATCTGGAATTTATTTACGACTCGTAAAATTTGTGGTGGGTACACTTTCGAAACCATACTGGTGCTGAACCTGTACTTTATTGTACCACTGATGGAACTTTTAAATTATCGTTGATCCTATATGTAAACAGTGAACAGTTACAGGAAGAAAAATAAGGACATAGAATGTGATCGAGTTTTCAAAGCATCCGTTTCGTTTAGCCTGACTTCGCCTTAGCCTGGGAAGAACAATATTTATCCACGTTCTATATTTTCGGTGTTGAATAGATCAAATTACGCAAGACTTCCTGCGAGCTATTTTAATTTCTCGAGATTTGTTTGAGGTTGCCCCTTCTACGCAAATTTTGCAGCTACCATGATGTAACTGGGAAGAAAATAACTTGTTATGGTAACATACATAAAGATTTAAAATAGGCATTTCACATTTATTTTCTCCTAAAAAGACTGCTCATTTTGTCAATAACTTAATTATTTTAAAGGTCTGTATATGCTCCAAGGAGAGAGAAAATAAATTATCTTTAATGTTCAGTTTCAATTCGAAGGATTGATTAGATTGATTAGTCCAAGGTTTATTTGATTAGCAAAAAAATATTTTCAATTCACGATTGCTCCAGAGGGTGTAGCAAGGGTTGCGCACACTCTTTTAACGATAGCCTAATTACTGAAACAGCCTATATCGACTTCAACCAGATCAAAATTGATTTGCATTAACTTTCTTTTAATTCGCACCAAAAAATATTAACAACTGGCATTAGTTGCAGAAAAATAGAAAACCGATTAAAAAATAAAAGCTGTCCCAAGAGGATGCAGAACAGGGGGTTGTCGGGCACGGTTCAACGTCACCATAATTTCGACGTGAACAAAAACGTCGTCCGGATATTCATGACTCGGTTATTAACCCGCCTCGTTGCGTAATGTCGGCGCAGAAATACCTCACGTTCCCGCGTTCGAATAAATCACTCGGCCCTGGTAAACAAACAACATCAGGGAACACGGAGCGGCGAATACAAGACGGTAAATTTACCGTAACTACCGGGCACGATCGAATAAGTTAATAAACAATGTCGAACGCAATGCGTTGCGACGAGAACGTAAAAGCGGTCAAATATTTTGCGAGTTATTACCACCCGGTTGGGGACGAAAATAATAACAGCCGCGACGTGTAATTTTGTCGAGTATAACAGAGAGGGTAACGGGACACTGGAAGTCTTAATAAGAAGCAAGCGCGGGTTGAATTTCAACGCCTCCGCTCGGCTGCTTGCAGGAATTATGTCCTCGAGGAGAGACCTTCTTCGGAGATAAACAGATCCATGTTTCTTACTTTTCCGATAACAAGACTGCGGATGTTCGTGCTGTTTAACAGCATGTTTCGTTTTGTGAAACACGATAGGTCGCATCGTCTGAGAAAAGACCACCGCTTCGAATAAAATGGATTTTAATGGATGAAAATCGTTCTACATATTAGTGCTGTTGTTATTCTATAATTTTATATTTAACATCAAAATTTTAATATCAAAATTGTCGATGTTGTTATTAATCACATTAAGCAGCAACTGATGAAGCAGGTTCTCTGAGATCTTGTTAAAATGAGACAATCAAATAAAAAGTAACAATTAAGGCTTATCAACAATCAAGTCACAAAATCACCATGAGAGCTGATCATAAATCTTGACCCGAAACATATTATTTATGTCAATATCCTCGTTATAGTCTATACTGATATTTTCCTTGTGTATCAAGTACCAGTTGGCACATAAATATCTGTCTGAAATCGAACAAGATACTTTCCGCACTGTGTTCCTAGCATAGTCTCAGTTTTATAGTCAGATTACCGGAAGAAGAGTCGAAGAGAGACACTGCCATTGACAACAGTTGTCCATGTCGCTTCTGTCGCCCGCGAGTTACGACTCGGAAGCTGTTAGAACGGCCAGCTGTTATGGCATTCGATGTACCTGGGATCTTCCGAGATAAAGATCCGGATCGTCTTTCGAGGGAAGAAATTTCTCGAGAGAGATGAACTGTGGAAAGATTCTTTCTCTACTCACGTGTCCTTTCATGGGATCGTAGAGACGTTGAATGAGCTGCAGACAGGTCGATTTTCCACAGCCGGATCCGCCCACCAGCGCCACTGTTTCGCCATGATTGATCTTCAGATCCAACCCCTGTAGCACCTTCACGTCCTTCCTGGCGGGGTACTGGAAGTGCACGCCCTTGAACTCGATCTCCCCGGTGGCGGATGACAGTCTTTGGCCTTCTTTGCTCAGGCTGTCGATCATTGGTTGACGATCGAGCACCTGGAAAATGGCTGCGGCCGAACCTCTGGCGACCGCGAACGCTTCCAGGTGAGGAGACGTCAGGCCCATGTTCTGAGCACCTGCCAAAACGCCGAAGAATACGATCACAAGCACGGCGGGCGTGTACTCCTTCTCGTCCTTGGGCCTGTCCTCCAGAATCAGCTGCACGCCATACCTAACATCAGAAGGAGGAGGAAATGTTAGGTACATAATTAAGTGACACTGGACGATCTCCACGATTTCATGACAACCACCTACAATCGGTCTCATAGTTGATGGCATATGTATGACTCGCCTTGACCCTCTGCGTACAATTAAATAATATAGAAAATATAGTGGCGGATCGCGAAGAAATATAGTGACCGAAGGTGAATCATACATAGGACTTAAACACTGATAACTAGAATGCGGATCTTTATGAATAATAAAAATGTTCAGTTTTTTTAAATGAAATCATATATTTTTATTATGGCTACACGATAGCCAAGGTCGAGACGAATTCGACGACCTATAATATTATGACCTTCACGTGACCTTGAGTACGAAAAATTCATAATAGCAGGAAACTTGATGTAAATAATGAAATAACGATGACATGATCCCCTAGGGTTCCAAGTCTACCGATGACCTAGACCTAGGTCAATTTTTATCAACCATTTTATAAGCAGTCAACGTTGTTTACCATGAACTCTAGCGAGTACAGAAATATGAAATTTCTCTATAATATTGAACTACTTCATTCAGTTTTAGATATCGAAGTTAAAGAACTTCGCAAAGAATTCACCCCCAGGCCCATCGGAAGTTGCTTAACCGACCCGATTCAGCCACCCTTTCACCGCATTCCCGCCCCTCAGGGGCATTTCCCTTAAAAATATAGTTGTAACTTCGGTGAATTTATCGAGAGTTACGTCCAATCCCCGAAGAGTACTTCTGTTACTGACGAGAGCTGAAAAGATTGGATCTCGGGGGTGCTGTAAGGTGAGAAAAGTTCTCTTTGTGGTTGCGACTGAATTACTAATTGCTGGATCACTGTATATATACTATAGACTGCTGGATTAATGGCTCCCAAGTAGAAGGTTTCGAAATAAAAATCTTCTTCATATTTTAATTCTGAACAATTTCTTCGAAACAACGCAATCCAAAATAACCACCATTGGTCATAATATATTTATGTTCGGTCCAATATTCAGTGCGATAAGAGGATGAATATTGATAGCAATCGGTTCAAGCTGTCAGCTGTTATGTTAGGTCAATTAGAGTTTGGATATTTTCAATTCTGTACCTAAACACAGTAGTCACACTTAAGCGTCCACTCTTTTGCACACTTAAGCTCTCCCCGTTATCCCTCCAATTTAAAAACAATTAGAAGTTCTCTTCCCTTCAGTTGAAGTCACCCCACTGCTTAAGTGTCCGCGTTCGGGACCAACCGCGGACACTTAAGTGTGCAATACTGTATCTCCTAGTCTCTTCATTAGAGAATCAACCCGATCTTGGTCCTCTCGTTTTCCGAGTTCTTAACAATTTATGTATACCAATTGTTTTATGTATAATGTGTACCAACTTCGATTTATTTATTTTTTTTTTTTATAGAATCATCCTGTATATTCGAAGAAATATACCTATCGAATAATTCCTCTGCACCTCTGCAGTCTCAATCAATTTTAATTGACAATTTTTGAAAGCGTCGGTAGATAGTTTTGGTAGAAATAGTGTTAAATATTAGGTGTAACGTACCAGAAAGCTATAGCGTAGCTAATGTAGATGATGAACCACATGACACCACCGCCGACTCCGGACCACATTCCACGCCTAATGCCGGTTCTTTCGGCTGGAACTAACTTCTGCGCGTATCTATCGACCTCCTTCTGTTCGCCATTGAAGGCGATCACGGTCCTGATAGCACCCAACACTTCTTCAGCAACAGTTCCAGCCTGCCCGTAAGCGTTCAACTCCTGCGCGGTCAGGGAGCTCTGCACCTTCGCCACGACCGCCGTGGCTATCACGATAATTGGCGCGCAACTCAGCACCACCAGCGTCAATTTCCATCCGTAAATGAACGATATAACGATGGAAGAGATGAAGGACACCATTAGGTACGTGAAAACGCCGAGCTTCTCGCCGATACCATCCTTCATCTTGTCCAAATCTCTGCAAAACGCAAACGCGACATTTAAGCACCTAGTCAATTTTGAATAAAATTTACATGAAATTTTGACGGGGAAAGGAGGGGAACGTAAATATAATATTGTTGGACCGTAAATGTACATTGCTTCATCCTCGTTAAAATTTTTAATAGAAGAAATACAATTTCACTTAAAGTCTGTATCTTACAACTGTCTCGAAAGATTTTTATTCTACAAAAGAAAGTCATTTGCTTATATTCTTTTTCAGGACGGTTTACGGTGAGCTGTGTTAGAGCATGTCCCCATTAAATATATTCTTAAATCAAGTATTGGTCAAAGTTGTGGTTTTCTGCAAAATACTCGTTTCTTGGAGCACATGTCGTGGTCAGGAATTGTGCTCCGCAGGGTGTTCAAACAACTTTATTTTTCCTGAAAGCGCACAGCGCATCGGGACCTCGGTCAGGCCATCTGGCATTTTCTGTACGTCCACGGACGCAATTAGAAGCTGTTCCTATAACTTCCTGCCAGTTCTATCGAAAGTAGCCGGCGGCCGAAAATAACACGGGCCGAGGGCAGCCATTCAGCGAATTAATTAACGTTCGCGTTATCTTCTGGGCCATGCTCGGGTCACCTTGAAATCACGCCACGCTCCTCAAATTAGACATCGTATTCGATCCCGATCCCGAAATTCGATTATGCTGGTCGATTCGGTTTCGATGTTGCATCCCCGAGTCTTCCGATGGCTACCGTTGCGTAATAAAAGCGGAACCAGAGTATAAGACCGTTGTTCTATTTAACTAACAATACCCCTTGTCGCGCAGATAATGCGAATGTCAAGGCAACGTGGCGTGGTCGATGTTTACAAATCTACAGAAGATGAGAGCTTCGAGCTGATAAATAGATAAATTAAACTATTAATTGACTACTAGGTCATATTTTTTAGACCTTCCATATTTTGGTGAAAGAAGGTTGCATTGATTTTGTGCGCGTTCAAATTTCTTTGTTGACTGTTAATACTTCGCGGAGCAGGTTTATCCGGTCTAATCTTCTGATAGCGGATCTTTTCTATAATAATAGGATTTATTATGCTTGGGAACAATCACAGGTTTATTTATCAATTTCTTGAGTACCTCTTGTAGATCCATAGACACTAGAGCAACCAAGCACTAAATGGAACTGGCATACATTGCATTTGTTTAGATTTCGTACCAGTTTTGTTTAAATATCTACTTCGATAGAGAAGTTTATTGAAAAATTTTCTGATGAAAACATACTTATGATTTTAATATTTTTAATAGAAAAAATTAGGAACAAATCATTTTGAGTCATCCGGTAGTTCTAGTATTAACCTTTTCATATTTTTTCAACGCGTTGATTTAATTTAATTTCTCGAAGTATTGAAATCAAGTACTAACGTAAGCGATTTAAAATGCTAAGACTGGCTATAGCTCGCAAAAATTGGTGAGAAGTTATAGCAATCGAGACGGAATCGCAAAGAATCAGCTCGCAAAGAGGAGTGGCGTTTCGGGGAGGACCGTCTTTGCGAATCATTTACTTTTTATCAAAAGATTTAGAAAAGCACGTAGCTGAACGATAGGAGAGACCTTCGACCGGGTTAGGGATGACTTAATTCGAGCGATCAATTGAATTATTGAACTGCTTGTCTCTCATTGACTTCCAATAAAGCCGAGACGAACGGCAACATTCCGACCCGACCGATGGCCGAGGATCCTGCACGACGATCGAGATTGGATTAAGGAATCGCGACGGGGGGTCACGGCATTTTCACGGCTACGTTCATTAACGCTTCAAACAGGCTTTTAATTCGTCGTCGTCGTCGCGCATGCGCGCGCGTGCGCGGCATCAGGTTCATAAAACTTTACTGCAAGCCCGCAGTGGCGCAAATAAAATTTACGTAATTGCCATTATAAATGAACTCAGGTCGCCGCGACGCGAGCCAAGACGTTTCTAATGCCAGACGATCCTCTAACAGAGACCGATATACATATTCCGCGATGCTATTTGCGGTTACCTTTACTGTCTAGACGCGGTAATCGAACATGACGCGCGTCATGCGCGTTCCGGTATATGAAAAAATAACAAGCGACAATTAACCGTCGCAAATATTTAGCCACTTAAGACTGTTTGTAAATCACGCCGGATACAATGCACAGCTTGCATATTAATTGAAACGAGGCAACATAATGATTTTGTCTGCAAATTTGCGAAGAACTATCAGCTGTACGGCATTCTTTAACGTACAATGACGTCTCGCGTACGTCATGCGTTTCTTATGACATTGTACACGTTAACTACAAATAGTGATTAAATGTTTACAGTGAGTTCTCGATATATGTCAACAACTCGGGTCTTGCCAGCGTCGTGTATAATTCAGGAGACATACCCGAGCCGCGTTATGTTTACACTCCTCAGTACTGATGATCATTCCGTGACGTTTATCATCTAGGCCTTGGCGACATATGTAGAGAAATCACTGTATTACCGTCCCAGGAATACGTATGTTTTGAATTTATATAAGAATTTATTGAGTTAAGTAATGGCGCCACGCTTCCAATATTTGAATAACACAGACAGAACAACCGACGGAAGTTGTACAGTAAAAGTTGGTAGGCACATTGTAGTCATGCTGCGTCAAGTTGTTGCTGTTACAATGAAACATTTATTTTTAAGAAGACGTTGACCACCAACAATTCTAAACAAACACTAGCACTTGTTGCACTCATATTTGGAGGGCTCAAAAGCCAGTCAGTGCAAGACGAATTTTCTCATATCTGTAAATTTATTTGACCCAGCTGTTTTTGTACAGGGTGTAAAGAAATGTTTGATCTATAAAAAAAAGTTGCCGCAAAATTGACTTGGACGTTGATTTTCGAGGTCAAATTTTTGTTTATTGTCACGTTGCGTGGCATATAATGCAACAAAAAGAAATTTGACCTTGACATTGAAGTCCAAGGACAATTTAGCGGCAGCTCTGTTTCACGGATTTCCGTCGATCCGTAGGTGTAGAATACGCTTACATAAACGTGCCGTTACTTTGTACCGCAATTTATTTGTATGTTATAGTAGTAGACTGCGGATTTCATACATTTATGGAAAAACTGAGTAGATGAAATTTGAAATAGTTGATTACAAAAATTTAAGAATGTCTCGTGTCATGGCTCATGCCTCTTACAAGCAACGCAGACAATTTTTATTCTGCATAAAAATTTGCGGTCTAGTTATCTGTCAATAAATACGTTCTTCTAAAGCTTTATATACATTGACATATACGTTTCAACAAATTTCATACTCAGAAACTGACTCTTATTAATAGACAGCGGATCTTTATGCAGAATAAATATTTTCAACCTGAATTGCAACGGATTGGCGTGAAAAAGAAATTTTTTAAAAATATGTTTTAAATTACGCCTACTGATTAGTTTCCGAGCACCCCACCCCCTCCCCTCCCATCATTAGTTAAAGGCTTCACTGCACCTGAAAGCACCATGAAAACGGCGTTTTCATCCTGCCGGTTAGTCAATCCCCACGGCTTCTGATTCGATTTCGCAATTACGATTTATTAACGCTTGTGCAACTCGGTTCATTGTAGCAGGGCCGGTTAGTCTCGGAATAAACGGGGTTGCGTAAGTGGGACGTCCCCAACCGCGTTTTAATTAGCCGGTTATGAATCCCGCCTTCTTGACTTTTCGATAATTACGCGGGTCGACGCGACCACGAGGAACGAACAGGAGAGAGAGAGAGAGAGACATTGTATCGGACGAGGAGAGGTAAGCGGGAACAGCCACCTGTTGAGCGAATCCCGTTCCCTGAACTTTGCCCGGCGTTTCTCTTTCAGCTCCCTGCCGCCCGCGTTTACACCCGCAGACTTCGTGATCGAACACACGATACCACCCTTGAAGCTGGATCACCGGATCCTGCGAAAATACGGCTACTTAACGCGCTTTCGCCGACACCGGCGCGACGAAGAGAGTCCTTTGCGCGCTAAACTTTGTCCCGAGACGCTGGAACTGACTCCCGATCAAGATAAGACTTTAATGAAATCATTTTAATCGTACCCTATAATTCGATTCATTTAGGAAGTGTCGAGCACGTTTTCACTATGATCACTTCAAGAAGATCCTCTGACGCCTTTGCTTTTGCCTCGAGACGCTAGAACCGGCTGCTGATTAGCTCTGGGACTCCTGCGAGTTCTAGGCGTATGCCGAAGTCATAACCAACTAGAGTTGTGCAGAATGACTATTGAATTACTCAAGAAATTATAGTAATTCAGTCATATTGTAATTTATAAATCAGATCTTCGTTCATTTAAATTACAATGTAATTCATAATCGCAATTGGAGTACAATTATGAAAAACTTTGTAATTAAATTGCATAAAATAACGTTACGTATTATGAACGAGGACGAGGAACAGAAAATACGCCAGATAGATAACAAACAAGTATATGAAAGAAAAACATATAAAAATATGTCCCACTTCTTCGAAGTTCTGGACTATAATTTGGAGAGTATTTCAATTATACATCTGATTAAAATAATAAGTAATTGAATTAATTGAAAGGTTTCAATTGTGTAATTCAGTTACGACGTAGTTGAATCACTATATAATTGAAATGCAACGTGTATTGTGTAATTCAATTAGCACAACTCTGGTGATAACCGACACACCGACATTTCAGTAATCATACTGACGGCCGCTCGAACTTATCCCCATCACTACCACGAAGAGTCACGAATGACTCCGGCATAGGAATACGGAGGGTTAAGAACCGACGCGAAAGTGTTGCAAAGGTCGCTTCGATTATCGTAATCAAAATAAGATAAATTTTGTCGTGAAGGTAAAAGTTTCTTCGAATGACCTCAAGAATCACCGCAGTCAAGGAAATAGGTACAACATTTCTGGAACACCGTGTATGAATAACTTGACGTGCAACAGAAACGTATGTTACACCGAACACGTAGTTGTACCGAACGTGTCGCGCGTCGAACGTCGAATTTCGTGCGAGTCGAGCGGACAAGCGAGTTCCTTTTGACAAATGATACTCACTCTGTAATCCTGCTAGCGAAGTTAGTGGACGTGTTGATGTCGTACCACGTCATATCCTGTCTGAGGACTGCGCGCAGGAACATTTGCCGCACCCTCACAATTTGTTTGGAAGCCGCGACATTCAGGAAGTCCACGGTGAAGACAGCGAAGACGAACTGAAGGCAGGACAGTGCCGCTGAGGATACGCCGAAAGCAACCGAGTCATCATAAAGCGCGGCCATTCGTTCCTCGTACGTAGATTCGGGTCCTCTGTAACAAAAATTGCCTCGAATCATTAGAAACCAGTACCACAAAAAGAAAAAGAACCTTACAAGGAAACATACTCAACATAAACAAGCCGATTCTAGTGACATTTGTGTGAGCGATAGTTCTTCGAAAAATATTCGAACGTGTTTTCTTTATCGGACATTGTCCACATTCAAGGGATGAAATTTGGGGGTCAAAATCATGTTTTACATGATATCTCGCAAACTAGCAGGATAGTCACTTTTTTAAATTATGGGTTCCCAACAATTAACGACATCTGACACAATACCACAGTTCAAAACGCTGTTAAAGATTATGTTAACAACTTAATTCTTGATCAGCTCTAAATAAAAGCCACGCAACATGAACCAAATTTAAAAAATTTCCCAGACGCAATTCATGACAAAAAGTGAATTCCTAGCATTAAAAATTGGATTCTTGAAATTTTCTCGTCGAGATCTACAGGATTATATGAAAAAAAGTTAAAAATTTCTGGGTTGCCAAGGCGAAGTTTAACCATTTTTCCCAGAAAGCAGGTAGATAGACGATGTCTTTGAAATGCATGAAAAGGAATGTTTTGACAGTAAAGATGCCAGGATCCGATCTGCGAAAGTATCTGGCACAGAGATGCGTTTTGCGTATACTTACAAGACCTTTCCTCCCCCGAACCACTTCATGATAAGGGTCGGCGTACTAGTGATATTATTCATGTTGCGATCCACCAACAGCGTGGTGAATTCACCGTACTGGATCGTCGAGACGGGGATGCACAGGCCTGTCAGGGATCCCATGATCAGGCCACCGAAGACCAGCATCAGCTCCCCGCATGTTGCAAATCGAAACTGCGAACAACCGCGTGGTTCGAGTGAAAATCATTTGACTAACCTTATATTTTACAAAATCTAGCAAAAAACACTATTCCGTTACTCTAACACCGTTGAAGGGTTCACAACAAAAAATTACTAATAGTTGTACAAAATATGTAGAGCTTATTAATCGTTTAAAAATTCTAAAAGATGGTGTTTTCCTCGGATTGTTATCTAGACAGGACCACTTAATTATCCGACTGATACCGCAAAACATATTCGTAAAACTCCGCTCGGCTCGGTAGTTTGTCGCGAACTAGTCGAAAATTTCAGAAACATATTCGCCGATGATTTAATGCGGCGAACTTCCGCTTTTCCGGGAGATTTAACCGGGAAAATTAATGTCGGTCTGGCCCGGTGATTAATGGCCAGCGATCCGAACGGTTCGAAACAAAAACAGGCCTCTATCGATCGACGGGGAGCGCATTGGTCGGAGACAAAAGGAATTGTTGGGGAGATGGGGAAAAACACTTACGAGTTTGAAGTAAGGCACTGGCGGCAACGTGGGCTCCGGCGCGACCGGTTTGTCGTCCTCCTTCGTTTGCGGTGGCACGAACTCACTGTGGACAGAGATCATTTCGTGTGTTCGATTCAGATCGTTCCCCGTACTAACTCATCTTCGTTTCGAGTAAGAAATATGTCTAACAGAACGTTCCGTTCAGTGGAACGAGATTTCTGGTGAAGAGCACTTCCGGTTCTCTACTAACAACTTATTTCGCGAAGCATTTGAAACTGTTAGATTTTCAGGATTTCATAGTTCAACTATCAGGAAAATTGAAATGACTTAGTCTCGGTTTTTGTATTCTTAACACAATATCCACCGGCAATTATTGCATAATTTTTGGAAGTCGCGGGTCGATGGCAAAAAGGACTTTTTAATGGAGTCTTCAACAACTCGCTATCAGTAGTGTAATATAATAACTTAATTTTGGTTATTAAGTAAAAGAAGATATTTATATTTACTTTTGGCAGAGCACAATTATTGAAAATACTATTAATAGGCTTCCGATAAATAAAGTATTAATATTTAAAAAGAAAATAATTGATGACATTTCAAAGATTCAAGAATAAAACTACTGGATTTGTGAAAAGAAATTAGTTGGAATTTTCATACCTTTCAATTGTAATCTCATACAATATTTAAAATTAATAAACTTGATGGATTTAATAGTAGAATTACCAGAAAGATTGAAATGAATCATTTTAGATTTTTGTACTTCTAATATTCATACCAATGAAAAATTTAGAACTCAAATGAATATGTCCCTCTGTAAAGAAGGTTAATAAATGATGAAGTTAATATATAAATATTAATACAACACTTAATACACAAACATTAAAAACTGAAGTTAATATATTTTCTCGCATTTGTTTTTTCTCGTCCAAACGAGAAAAGCTGACTCCAAAAGCAGTAATAATAATTTTTACTTGAAATCAGATACAAAATTTATGACTTGTAGATTTTCTGTAATAATTACACAACTCATAAAAGTATTTTTTTACGAAATTACTAAGCACAAATATTCATTCTAAAATGTCGTAAAAAATATTGAATAGAAAAAGTAACAAACCAAAGGAATATTGTTAGTATTCTGGAAGTGCCCTTGCAAGAAATGCATACTAGAATCAATTATGGTAAGAAACGTTTATGATAAGTTTATACGATCCGTTTCCAGTCCCTAGGACGAGTATTTGCTTAACAATTGCCACACATTCTTTTTACTAGAATCCTGATTCGGTACTGGGCTTTCGCTTCTATCTTTTTTTTTTCTTATCTCTATTTAACATTCATCTGTAAGAATCGAATTCGTACATCGGTTTGCCATTCTCTTGTAGCATATACTCAGTTTCCTCTTTATCCTTCTCCGCATCTTGGAGCGTGTCTGAAATGAAATATAGACGGTACCGTACACAGAACATCCTGCAAACAATTGTTTTGTGTGCGTCGGGGGTGGTGTTAACCATTTCCGGTCCCATGTTGAGGATGACCCGACATTCGATTATGTTCTTATCACTAGACTGTGGATCTTTATGCATCCATAACTGTCTACTGCAACTATCTAATACAACTATTATCTACGTTCTACTAAGTCCAATTCATCGAAACACAAAATTGAACACAATTTTTCTGACGAAAGCGCTTATTAAAATTTCAATTTTTAATCTATTAGGTCAAGTCTCAAACAATTTCTATTTGAACATGTCAATCTTATTAATTAATAGCATAGACAGTTGTATCCCGGTTAATTAAACATTTGTTGTTTTTTCTTAATTATTTACGGCTCGACCCAATAATTTAACCGTTCTACGATTTATTAAAGATCCACTGTCTACTTATTGTAACATATTTTGCAGAGTTATGTTTAGACTGCGGAGTTGTATGCAAAATAAAAATCAATTGTCGGTAACAAAAACAAAATCAAACTATATTTTTTCATTTAATAATTAAAAAAATCAAAAATAGTGTAAAGATATCCCTCAATCTTTTTATTGTTAATCCTTAGGTGGACCTTCGAATCTTTCAAAAACGCTATAATGCAATTACATTATTTTTAATATTTATGTGTATTGAAAAGAAGTAGTGAAATAGTAAAATTTCATATGAATCCACAAATATTTATATTATAAATAGTTTCTTAGTCTTATTGGTTTTATTAGTTCACTTAAGGGTTAATCTTATATCTATTCATTTCTATAATTAATTCACACAATCCACAGTCTATTTATACTATATTTATCTGCAATATGGGAATTCTATAGCTTTCGAGTGCAATCTCAGAATTCCTCGGTCACTATAAACGAGATACTAAAATAGCGCATCGAAATAGGATTAATCAATATTGACTTAATCAACGTTGACGCAAGTTTCGGAACGGATGACCGGAATCGTTCTGGACCGCAAAGGATCGAGGGTATAAATTAATGTCCCACTTTCAATCGGAACGAACCTCGATCAATCCCACGGACGCGCTCGTCGACGTCGACGATCGACAATCTATTGTCGCTCCGAAATTATTCGAAATCGGCGTGCTCGCAATTACGCGGGCGTTCGGCGATTTTGTTCTCGACGCATGTCACTGGATCATTAAAATCATGCTGTGGAAAGAGAGGCGTGATTCGCGAAATTAACGAGGCTCGTGATCGTTTGCTCGAATCTGCGCGTGATCCTCGAACAGCGGCGATAACGGTCCGGCGTCTTACGAAATTTGTTGACAGTTCCTCGAAACCGGAAATCGCGCGCATCTTCGCATCAAAAAGAACACAGGCACGTGATTCTTTGTTGCATTGTGACACAAACGATTTCGTGGAACGAATGCGAAAGATAATTATATCGCGGTGGTGAAATCGGATTTGATAAGAAAGTAAAATTAGATGCGCGTTTACACACAATTCGTGGAATACTGTCTGTTTCTAATTGATTCCGGGAATTTGTTTTAAGATGGATCAAGAACTTTGGGAGAATACGTGTGCGACAAAGTATGTTAGTGATGGATTGATTCTGGATGATCGAATTTTTAATTGTTTTAACGTGTCACGTGTGACCGAATTGTTTTCGTGCACTGATGCTTTAGTGGTCAAATTACTAATTGTTCCGTGTACTTTCACGATTAAGATTCCATTTACTTTTATCACCATAACTGACAATGAGCAACGTTTTCAATGGAACATTTGTTTGCTCTAATGCCGTAACTTTTCATTCAAACTTGAATAAAACGGTAACAAAAAATCGTACCGCAACTTTTCGAGAATCATTTTAAAGGGAAGACTCCAATCTTCAAATTCGTGTTGAATTTAGTCTTGAAAAAAATGTTGTAATCTCCGTAGAGACATTTGAATTTTTAAAAATTTGGGAAAGAAAGAGTATGATTACTTTCTCATGCGTTGCATGAATTGTGAACGTCGCAGAAAAATAGCTTGCAGTAGACAAAAGTAGAAGCCTCGCAAGTAGAAACTAAAAATGAGCCCAGACAGGATGTTCTACGACTTTCTATCATAAAGTTACGAGAGTAGAAAGATGGAACATTTTTCAGCTACAATTTAGCGATTCTTTCATTTTGTGGAGTAGCATGTGAGAACCATACTAATGACAACAGCAACAACAGAAAGTCATGGCAGAAATAGAAGACACAAATATCGATTAACCCTTTCAATGGTGTGACCGGATTCGAGTGTGCCAGATTGAGTGCGTGCCAGACAGGGTGCGGCTGTGCGTACACGTTCCTGTACTATTTTTGTATGGCACCTGTCATTTACTATTAGTATTTCGCCGAGATACTAAATACCAAAATTCTTTGACCTGTCGATCACGGAAAATCATCCTTACTCTCCCGTATCGGAGCTGTCAGATCGATTAAAAACACTAGGGCTTGCTGAAAGCATTTGTGAAATACAATATTATCACTCGAAACTTCAAGACCGGAATTGCCTTATCTCGTTCGATAATTAAAAAAACATCTGAACTCGATAAATACTGGAAATTCACAATATCAGATAGTTAAAAAATAATCAGGGAAGCCGACAGATAAAAAATTTCGACGAATTTCTTGTAAATAGATTAGCGATCTTTGTTATTGTGTTGCATAAGAAATGCTCTAATCGGGATAGCGTAACGTTACGATTAAAACAAAACGGTTAATTTCCTCTTACTCGAAGAAAAAATATTAAGAACAGATAGTTGACTGCGAATTTTATGCACGTATGGAAAAGATGAGTTGATTCAATTTAAAATAGTAAAAAGAAATTAAGAGAGTCAATATATTATTTTGAACTTACGAAGATCATTCAGGGAAGAGAAACTGTAATATGGCTACCGTTCCTTAAAGTTGATGCATTCTAGTAATTAGTTAATATTGTTAGTGACACGTTTTCTACTGTAATTCGTGATGTAATCGTTTTTATTCCGAACACGTAATCGTTTATTTCATATACGCGCTGTCTTTTTCTACGTTCGACGCGGTCGACGAGGTACAAAAGTAGTTTTCATAAAAAATAGTAGACCTACACCATCTGTGTCACAGCACGGACACGAGGATTCGGCTTAGATCAAGACATTACTGTATCATTTTTTCATATATCATTAGACGTGCAAATTGTATTGTGTCTCTTTATGTATAAATTGTTATAAAATTTTTATAATGTAGCAAAATCTAATCAAGTGAAAATGATACGAACTTGCTGCACGGTCTAAGAGGAACCGGTTGAAGAATGAGTCTCCGAAAAATCAAACAAGGCCACGGACGAGGAATGAGAATTTCGAAGAAAGTTCTGGCGTGGCGTCGCTCGATTCCGATCGTCGATCTTCTTCGAGCGATCGATCGGCATTATTTGGCGCGGTAATAAACGATCAAAGTGTCACGTCGGTGGCGGCGCGTCATAAATCACCGTAGAACACTCTGTAAATCGTCGGATCGCGGATCGACGGGGACGCGTGAACCGTGCCAGATCGTCGCCGACGGCGTCGTCGTCGATGTCGTCGTCGTCGGCGCGTGAACGATAAAGGAAGTTGCGAAGAGCCGGCCCCGATGGACTGCGCCGGAAGCCGGCAGGGGCTCCATTAGCGTCGTAATTGCTGTTCGAAACTCCTGCGACAAATCTACGATCGACATTTTATGCGAGGCTGCCAACTGCACGGATTACACGTTCGCGAATTAATTCAACCCCCACGTCCCCTCCGCCCCACCCCCAACACCTCACGGAGGAGGCGTGAAGTGTTCCATTCTAGGTTCAACTTCGCGCAAGTTTCGCAGCCCTGCGACAGTTTAATTGGGCGCTTTTGAGTCGTTTGAAAAACGTTTGTTCCACCAAGTTGCACGTAAATATCATATTAGCGGGTGCGCGAATTAATTCGTGGCCCCCGGAATTAGTACTAACCCCCTGCAGTACAATTTTCTTCACAATTGCAATGACTAGAATACCTTCGTCATTGACACCTTACTGGCGATTATTTCATCATTTTTAAAAGCCTGAAAACTTTTTTATTTTTATCTGGATTTTATACTGACATTAGATGACATTAGATGGGTTTATTGTGTACCTACATTTAATTTAATGCTTAAATGTTGAAAACAATAGACTACGATTTTATTGGAGATCGATTAATCGCTTGCAAGATGAAGTAAATGCATAGAAGATTATTTTGGAGAATAGAATATATTCTAATTGTTGGTAGACAATTACTAAGTTTATGAAGAAAGGGCTACGAATGAATTTGCACACCCAACAGATGGTCTAGCAAATAGTTAATGCTTCGTGACTTTAACGAGTGAAATGTTCGCGTTTGTTTATAATCAATGAAGGGAGAAATTAATGGGGTACTTCATAACGACGAAAATAATTACATTGACTCAAAATTAAATTACCTCCTTTGTAAATTTGTCAGTGGTATAACTAATGCATACTCTTCGCTGTTGCGCAAATATTCAATCATTTAACGATTATCGCTGGATCTCGGATATTTGATTATCGTGGCTCGCGGGGATGTATTGTCTGTTTTTAATCGTGCCGTGATGAGATTACTTCTTATTATTGACTGTTAATTCGAAATTCGAATGATTACCGAACCGAATTACAGAAAATATTGATGAAGAATGACTCTGACGTTGCAGTAAATTGTCATAATTGGTTCGTTAATGCTCTACACTATGTATAAAAATATAATCTACAAGAAAGTCTTTATCAGTTATGCAACTTGTGCAACAAATTGTGCAACCCGGATGACAGTGTGCGATTTTGTATCACGCAATGGTAAATATCATCTAGACTTTCAACAGAGTGTTATACTAATCAGTAATTACACATAAACTGTGACATCAGCGACAAGATTACGATCTAAATAACTTTCATCTAGCCTCTACACTTTCAATGAATAACACAATTCTGTCATGATGAAATGTAGTGCATTACTGAATTAGAGAACCAGGGAAGAGAATCGAAAAGCACCGCTCTACACGACAAAACGAATAAAAGCTATTTAGGGAAGCTTCAGTGTGTTGTTTGTGTTCTAAAAGCCGCCACGATGTAAGCGACCAGGTAAAAATAAACATCTGTGGAGAAGTGACGATCGCCCCCACCCTCTAATCCAGTTTCATTCACTAAAATAACTCTATAAGACCATATTTCCCCTGAGTCATCTCAACGAATTGAAAACCTTCCGAGAACACTTCCGTCTCATTTACATCGCTAATTATAATACGCGACCGACGACGTACGATTGTAAATTTAGCACCGCCCTTTTCCATCCTCTGGATACTCCTACGTGTGGTTCGAGCGAGATTTACGTGAATCGGGATCGACTCGATTGAACTCTTTGTAACTCGCTACCGTCGATGCGTTTGAGTTGCAGCATGATCAATCAGTCATTGCAACACCCGACGTTCCCCAAGAACATATAACCGAGAACTTTCTCAGAATTTTCCCATAGTTACACAAACTGCAATTTGTTATATTCGCGGTGGTTTCGCAATTTACTTTCGGATATGGTGTTCCAAAAAATTTGGTATTGGGAAATTATTCAATCTGTGGCTCACACGAAGTTTTCTGAAGGGGTATAATTATGAGATTTTTAAATTTAAATCTTGAAGACGATACATAATACATTTTTTAAAGAATACATTGTTCTTATCAATTATTGTAAACGATGAGAATAACGTGCTTGTAATATTTGTGAGTGCAAATTTTACATAGGAATCTACACTGACAGTGTACCATAGATCATACTTCAAAATTTGTTTCTTGCCTTTACAATTACAAACAAAAATAGAAAAATAAAAAGTTGCTGAAGAAATATGCAGATCTGTTACTCTAATACAGAAAGTCGTCCACAGAAAGGCATGCAAGTTTTCCACCCCGTTGAACCTAGTGTGTACCAGTTTGCACGAATCTCTGCAATCCATCATTGTTTTACAGCGTCCTTCGATCACTAGCCACTAAACAATGCGATCCAGACATCTTACATGATTTAACGATCCAGTGAGAAGGCTTGTCGAAGATTTCGCGTGTCCATTCCCGGGTTCTCGATCGCCGTTGGTTCCCGATCGATCATTCGTGATCGAGTGGCGGCTCGAGCAAGGAGAACAAAAAAAAAATGAGGAGTTGCGATTTTTCAGGCTATCGATCATGAACGTTGCAGCCATCGATCGACATCGGGTAAACCCCCCACCGAAACTCTATTTTGCACAGAATGTTTCCTGAAAAGTACGCGGACCGCGTTGTCGATAAGCTCGTGCGGATTAATTTACCGAAATTTCCCGATAAACGCGGCCATTGTAATCGAAACGTTGAACCACCCACGCCGACCGGGGACATTATGCATGCAAAAGTTAATGAAGTTACGGCACGAAGGGAAATCGACACGGGCTCGATCGATGAAACCAAATCGAAGAACACGAAAATCTACAGTCACTCGCGATAATATACAGACAAAAGAATGCCATCATACCACTAGCATTTTTTTCGAGAAGTTAGAACAACCAGTTTACTGAATAACGTGGAAATGAAATTTCGGAAAAATTACTGTCGGTCGGAATCGCGGAGAAAATACTGAAAGCTGTTTTTTCCATCTTTTTCATGTAGGCTTACACTGAAAATTTAAAACATTTCGTAGATTGTAGACGTCAACAATCTGGCGGTAAAACCACAAGAAGATGAATCTGCATGAAAAAATCAGTTGAAAAGAAAGAATAATGTTTTCTCATTTAAGGTTTCGTTTCCTAGAAAAATGAATGTGGAGGACCGTTGGCTTCGCGTGCCCTAATATTTTCAGGAAGTAGAATCAGCATGTCATGATCAGACGTACCAGCCGATTCCATCTACATAATTCAAACCCGATTCGCTGAATTTTCAAACGAATTCCCTAAAATTCTCGATTTTCTCGAAAATGCATTCTTATGGGAAAAGCATTATTCTTTCTTTTCGACTTATCTTTTCATACAGCTCTCCTGTAGATATTTTTTCAAACACAGTTTTTCAATTTTCAATACAGTAATTCTTCTAACTTCTCGAAAAAATTCAAGTCGTTTGGTCTAACCTTACAAGATTTATCGTCTTTTCAAAAGTGTTCGAATATTACTGGGGGCGGCTGTACTTTTGAACTGGCTTCAAAAAGGTTGTAGAAATCGATCAGTATGTATATAGCGTTGTTTTTTCTACTTACACTTCAAGAATATTTTTTCCTGTCGGTGAGAGTTTGTTTTGGGAGGTTCCATTTCCATACCCTGCGCCTTCTCGCGCGGGTTTCCGGTCCACTGATAAATTCGCCGTGTCATTGCGCATTCTTAATTAACAACTCTGCAATCAGAACGAAATAATTACGATTACAGATGTGCGTGTTTTACTGTTGCAGAGAATAGACGTGTTCGTTGCAATGTAATGTACAAGAACGGCAATCATCGTGCGCGGTTTAATTGAACTGCGAAACATTATGCATATTTTTATTAAAAAATTTAAATTTATTCGCTGCCGGTCGGCGAATGAAAAATAATATGGAACTGTTTTATGTTTTATTAAAGCGAATTGCTGTGGAAATTTATAAATTTGTAATTTTGTTTCTGCGTAATTGTATGGTTTGCAAAATTTACATCTTTATGGAAGAATTTCAAGATAAATCTGGTAGATTTCCTTTGTCACTGGTATGAATGCAAAAAATAAAGTGAGGCGGCATTATACTTTGTGCGTTTTTGTAAGAAATTTCATACGCCGCGAATTGACATAATATACTTACAACGTGGTTATAATGAACAGACCGTAGAAATTTATACATTCACAGCATGTACACACTTTTAAGGTTTATTTTTAATATGTACATGTATTGGGATTGTTTATGATAGAAAATAGAATCTACGCCAGTATCCTACCATTTTCTTTAGAAGAATATATATTTGCGTAAACCCCTACAGTCTAATAATAGGTACTGACAATTATAGATCTGTTAAACATAGTCTAATTGTCTAATTGTCACTTTATGCTCATTCCTTACTGCTAGTTTCGTTCTAGTCACGTCGAGACTGTATAAATCACACATGTACCAAGCATAAATATTTTAGAGAATTCTTGAATCATAAATTTATACAGCAGTGTTATAAAATAAATTAACTTATAATATTATCAAGAACTATATTTCAAAGTCCTCATATGGTTGATGTTTTTTCACATGTTTACTCCTATAAAAATTGTGATCCTTTTTACACTAAATTTAAGCAATGCACACATCAAGCATTTTCGACAGCCAACGTGTTAAGCTATGCTAAATTACACATGATCCTTCGCCTTCGTAAATCGGCTGTGCATAAAAATTGAATGGCAAACATTTCTCGCGGTGGCCGTCAACAAGAATTCAATTCAATTCAAGGGGTATTATCTTCGCAGGATACGACGTCGAAGAAAAAAAAATCTGTTCGGAGCAGCAGAAGTGAAGACTGCGAGTCGTTCTCGTGGTCGAGTTGGCAACTCTTTCCGTGCGACTTCCGGTCCCGCGATCTCGATGATTTACGATCCGCAGGAGAAGAGGGAAAAGTGTCCCAGGGCCACGGTAACCATCCCCCGTGTTCGACTCCGCGGAGACAATTTATTGTTGCATCGATCGTAACGAACGGGGAATTTTATAAACTGCTCGCCGGGAGGCCAATGAAGGAAAAATTGGTTCGGCGCGCAGCGCAGCGGCGGGTTATTGGAAAAGGAGACAAATGAAATCGCAGAGCTCGCTCGTGAAATAGGATAATTTGAAATTGACTGGAAGACGCTGTCCCCTGTTTTTCTCCTGCTTCCGGCGCAGCAATCTGGATCCGAAGAGCGCGGTCCTTGAGGAAAGGACCGTCCCTTCCATTTACAGTTTCATTATTTACGTTCCCTGTCGGGTTCGAGAGCCTTTGAGGAATCGACGCAAGTGTTTTCATAAATATTTGCCCGGCTGCAAATGCCCGATGATTGATTAACCCCTAGGAAACCCGGCGAGACCGGAATTCCAACATGGCCACGCTCGCGGAACTTGGAAAGTTCTATAGTAACTGCTTTGGGGAAAATCCTGGACACTTTGAATACCAATCTCAAAAATTCGATTTGGGTACACCGAATATACAGGATTTCACAAATTTAAAGGTTTTGTATACATTTTTGGAAGCAACACATAAATCTCATCGTTAATCATCTAAAACATTGTCTTTCATTCGAACATATTTAACGATATTTCTAAAATAACAAATTAAAATTATGTTCAAAAAATAACAATGAAATCATTAAAAAATATTTAAACTTTAACGCAAATGCGGCACGCGTTCCTGTAGTCCGATTGCTACCAAATTTGACACATTTTATCTTCACACCAAGTGTCACAATTTAGGGGGTTAAGACCAGAAGATCCAAAAAATGTTTAGCCCTTATAGAACAACATCTTTTCTCTGTATTAATTTAAACTTGAAAATTCCTCTAAAATTAGCTCAAAATTAAACTATTATAGTTTTCGAGAAAAACGAGTATGGAAATCCGCATGATTCGCGTGCCCCAGTATTTGCAGCAAGTAGAATCAATATGTCATGACTAGATGCATCAGCAGATTCTCGTCTAATAGCACGCGTATTTATTCGCTTTCTTTGAATTTTCGAACTCTACTTTATTAGAAAAATTCTTGAGCTACTTTCGTTAATGGAAAAGCAGAACGCGTATCGCTTTTTAAGTGTGGTCTCTGCTTCTGTGCAGGGACAGGAATTTCTGCGGTGGTTCGGTCTCGAGGGTTGCTTCTTTTTAGAGAACGATCGAAGGGAAATAAGAGCCCGGAGACATTGGCACGCAGACGCGTGGCGTCGTTACTTCTAGTTATTTAAGGTGCGGTAACGTTTTCTCTGCTTTTCCTTCTCTCTCTTTTCTCTCTCTCTCTCTCTCTCTCCCTCTTCGCACCCTTCGCCTCAACCTTGTTCCCTGATGAAAGACGAGACGCCATAACAAAGGAACGGCTGATCAAAGCGCAAAAGTAATGAAAGATACGGGACCCGGGGATAAAAAGGGCGGGTGCTTTTTATTGGCTTTCTCTCATTTACTAGACGGAGTCTCGTTTAGAGTGCTTTCGATCTTCATTAAGGATTCCGAGCCTTCTGTCGTCGTTAGTAAAAGGAAGGACGGGATCGACTGGCCGTTATTTTAAGAGATTGCGCGTGATTAGGTTAAGTAGACCCGTGACGATTCTGCACACTGGCCTGTTCGCGAAGCATGGTCTTGAATTTAGAAAATCTTTAACATGAATATACCAGGTACCATAACTGTCATAACCAAGAAGAAAAAAAGTGTTTCATCGACTAAAATCGTATTGGTTACAAATAAGGACTATCAGTAACCACAAATTTTTCTATTATTGGTAAATGTTAACGTTCAGAGAAATTCATTTCTTTTTATTTACGAATTACCGTTACTTTTGGTATCTGGTAAATACTGTAATAGGGTGAGTCTCGTATCATGATATCATTAACTCGTTATATCTTGTTATATCTTGAACGAACAAATTTTTCAAACTAATGTTTCATTATTTCCAGGGGAATATACAGTGGTGTGATCTGTTTTCTGTTACTAGGCTTTTTCATCGAGATACGAGGGTCATCCTCGGTTTTTTCAATTGAATGGCGAATATTTTTTCTAGGACTCGGATCGAAACACCAAATTCTCCGTAGAAAAAGTATTATACCAAATATGACTTAGAAGTATCGAGTGATTCATCTTGGAGAACGCCTAATTAGAAAACCTTCCAAGTCAGTTTGTCATGGCGTTTTCATTACTCCCTTCGTTCGACAATTAGCGCGTTAATTGGATGTAAAAGGTTACACGTAGTGCGGGGATGTGCGTTGCCGTCGAACCTGCGGAAGCATTCAATTTCATCAGCAGCAACTTCCTGTCTGAAGGTTGATCGTCGCGAGCGCTACATGATGGCTAGACCGTGGATTGTTTGCGCAAAATGGAAATTGTTTGCGTTAATTGCAAGATACAGGAATAACGTAGACTCGACTGCGGATTTTTATGCAAAATTGGAAATTGTCTGCATTAACCATAAGATACAGGAACAGCGTAGACTAGACTGGATTTTTATGCAAAATTGGACATTGTCTGCGTTAACTGCAAGATACAGGAGCAACATAGTCTAGACTGCGAATTTTTATAGAAAATGGAAATTGTCTGCATTAACTACCACGATACAGGAGCAATGTAGACCAGGCTGTGGATTTTTATGAAAAATGGAAATTGTCGGCATTAATTGCAAGATACGGGATAAACAAGTTCCTTTCTTCTCTGAATAATTTTAACTCATTGAAAATAATGTATTTTTGGAATTCCTTAAACGGTTTTACTGTTTCGAAGTCGATGTACACATTTTTTCCAAAAACGCATAAAATGCGCAGTGATGAGAGACCCAGGGCCCCTCACTCATAGATTTCTAGCGGGACAATCGATTAATTAGCACGGCTTAGCGCCAGTGTCTAATCATCGCTTAGATTGGATATCCTGTATTGTAAACGTATGATATACTCGATAATGACCGAAGCAAATACAGTTTGTTGTCCGTGTATTATCGTTGCTAATTGCAGTTTGCGCGAGGACGGGGTCTCGCCGGCGACAAGCCCACCCCTCGACCCCCGACCCCCAACTCCCATAGATCAACGAAATAGGTGTCTGCAGTGAATCGAACGCAGACAACGGATCGCTCGAGTAAATATTGACCGCAACAAATATAGGCCGGCCGGCAATCAAAACGTCAGCCCCGGCTTAATTTATCGGCGGCGAACAGTAAGGGTGGTTTTTTCCCCCATATCGTCGCGGCCTTGATCCACGAGAATCGCGTAACGTCGCAAATCATTCTTTTCGCCCCTGAGAACCGTCTTCTTCGACGTTTTCATTCGAAAATATTTAAGGGTAGTTTCACGGTGAAATGACCCTTTCAGATCCTCTATCGGATGTCCTCCGACGTCGTAAATTTCCTCCAAATATTCCGCTAGAAAAATACCCTTACATTGGCAAAATACCCTTAAAAGATTGGATTCGCTGAGAAATCAGGTGTGCATGAAATTGGATTCGAAAGGGTTAAGAAAAATAGGGGATTTATAGTGCCCAACATTTTAGTAGGGTAATTGTTCTAGTAATCAGCCATCTTAAGCGTTGTTACTATCAATATGCGTTTTTCTGAGCGGTTTATAATATGAGATCTGAGATGTGCTCATTCAAATGTATAATAATTTGTTAGTAGGTATTTATTTTTAAGCAATTTGTTTTCAGGAGGCTGAATATTACTTAAGCACTGAAATAAAAAGATCTTAACAATTTTTATGATGAAATTAGTAGATTAGGTTGTTGGTAAAATTGGTGTTGTAATTGTAAGAGCCTCTTGCATAACGACTGCTCAGCGGAAGCAACGCTTTTAATCGCCCATCCGAATCAAAATAACACTCTGCTGCATAACAGTGAATCACGCCTCCGATAAAGAAGCTCAAAGTATCAGCCGATGCTCAAGATAAGGAAATGACGTGCAAATCCAACGGATGGCGACTCGACCAATTTGCAAAAATATCTTACTTCAGTGTTTATTAATAGTCTGCATATCTTTCAAGCGGAATTGAATCATCAAGATTAGACTACATATTATTTTTTTACAGATCCTAAAATAGTTGAGCAGCATTTGTTGTAAATTGTGCTCGTTTCCTCTCTAGTGAAGGTACAATCGTAGGAAATTAAGTAGCCCCTAATTGATTAATTCTTCTTTGTGAATTTTCAAAAATATTCATCTTCAATAATTTTAGTAAGTTGAAAATAACGTAGATACTTTTAGATTCTTCTACTTTAACCTATTGTTAGCCTTACTTACTTACCCTCTATTTCAACCCTGACCTTTAATTTTTTAATCTTTGTACTACTTTAAATTTCACGTACTCACTTTTATCTTATCAGTAGGTTTACGGACCACTGAAAGTGACTACTTTACATTCCTTTATGAAAATAACAATAACGCGTCTATCCAAATTTTTAGCCATTTTTGAAATAATATACACCAAAAGAAATAAATTTGTTACATAGTTACTCATGAGTGTATCTTTGGAACAATTGTAAATTAAAAATGTCAGAATCCATCTTTTCGACAGGCTCCGTACACCTAGTATTAAATGCATAAAATCCACAGTCTAGTCATAACATTCCTGAATGTCAATTTATTCGTCTGCAATGAACCAAATTACAGTGCAAAATGCAAACTTATTATGAATACTTATTATTATTATGAAGTAACTAATAGTAGTCGTTAGTAACTCCGATCGCAAGATAAAGAAGACTTGTATAAAACACTGAAAACGCACGCGGCAGTCAACGTGTTAAAATATTTTCGAGTGTGAAGGGTTGATATTGAAATCACCGTCCGATCAACGTCGTCTTAAATCGCACGGAAAATTTCACGGCATTGCAGACAAAATCGCGAGTGAATCTCGCGGAGCAATCGGTTGGAGAAATCAGACCGATAACGAGAATCCAGGGAAAGCCCACGGGCTCCATTTAATCCGCCTCCCCGGACACAATCTTCGAAAGTTTGCGGGCAGCAATCTTTTCGAAATTCAGTTAACATCGTTCACGAAGAAATTTCGGGCGCGGAAAACAATCCGCGCGAAGTTTTCCCCGCTAATGTATTCGCGGCGGTTGTCGCGGGTATCCATCCTATCCCTGTTCGCTACCCCCCGCATCCCTTATTCTCGGGGGTAACTTCGTCAGGGGGGCGCGTTCCGTCGCTGAAAAATCGCGGCTAATGGGAAGAATTGCTAAAGTTACACGGAAAGTTCCGGCGACTTTCGTCGTTTGCCGCGGCACCTTTCGCAGTCGCAGAACTCCATTAAGCTCGAAAACTAATTTCCAACGGAGTTCCAGGACGGGCGCAAGTGAGCGCGCGCGCGCGCACAGACATTGCATAATCCTTTTGCGGCTCGCATAAATTTCGATTCCGCACAGACTATCCGCAACTTCCCGAGTGGAATCGTTCGACGCATCGAACGGGATTCGATTAGATCGGTCAACCGTTCATTTTCTTCGTCTCCGAATGCTTCCTAAGAATGATTCGAGGAGAATAATTTTTTATTTTTATTATTAACTCAGAGACATCGTACATCAATATCGTGCACGTCGCATGAATAAAATTTTAATGAAGTCACTTGTTTATACAGGGCACAGTTTCGTTTGAACTGAATCATTTCCAATAAATTTTTTTCTCATTTCTTTTCCTGTGTTAAGAGCGAAGGAACAAGGTCAAACAAGGATACAAGGCAAACAAGGTCAAATATCGAGCTTTTATATCTGTTGGAGTTATTTGGGCATACTGTGAAAACAGTGCCGTTATTTTTATCGCGTTAGCTGGCGCCAGTATCGATCATACAAGTGATTCATAATGTGAATTCCACAAATTATAAAATATTTTTTAGCAATAGGGCGTGTAATTATCATACAGTTTATGTTCGATGCTAATATGGATTGTTTACAGTTTTGTGAAATGCTTATCTTGATACGCTCGTAGATACCTGTAGACAGGAAATTTTGTTGTGCGTCACGCATGCTGGAGTGGCGTTCGAACGGGTCGGAAGATTAATCGTTCGCTTATGAACGTCTGGAACGTTACTCACAGTGAAATTTATGCGACGTTTCAAACTCGCTGCGCGAGAAGAACAAGAAAAATGAAGCGGAAGAACGTTGCAAATAAGAAAATTCTCCAAAATTCCTAATCGCAAATGTAGCTGATAACACTGTGCCTGTGTTTTAGAATTGTATAATGTTCGAATTGTATAATGTTTATATCCCCTCGAATCAATCTAACTCTTGCCTCATTTGTCCCGAATATGAGAAATTGGACGGCGAACAGATCTCTGTTACTGCGAATGTAAGTCACGTCTGACTGCATACGGTCCAATTCTCCTTACACGAGTCTCCTTTAAACGTCTACCAGCAGACAGTCCCATTCTCCTGCGTCTGCCGCGAATTAATCAACTCTGATCCTCACCCGAACAATGTCTCGATCATCAGATTCACTTCGAATATGCTAATTCCATAACCCTTTGATTTACAATAGCGTCGTAGCATGCCGATAATGGTATCATGTCGAAACCACTGAATGCGAGCTTCATTTAAATGTACATCCACTCTCTGTCAACCCCAATAGACTCCGTCATTTTATTTACTTCATCTCAATAGCCCATTGTTCCTGGATCCATTCTGAATATTTAATTAAACTAAATCAATTTTAGAGACGGGGAGCAACAAAGAAACGCCAATTAGGCACGAGCACAAATATCATTAACTTCGAGAACTTATCGGAACGCCTAAACATGGAGAGATCGTTACAAAACAAAAAAGTACACGAATGTTCATCTCGTTTAGATAGAGAAAAATATTTTTCTTATAAAAATTCGAGGAGTTAGATAGTACAAAAAATGGATCCTGTTGCGTTCCATATATGGATAATTCCCAAGATTCCAGAAACACTAATATGACTTTAAGAATTTCGCCGCGTGTTGAGTGACCCTCAAATGTAATACACAAAATTTGGTTCAGAAAAGATCAATGTATCCGTAGTTTCGAGCATTCGATTTTAAGAAAGATGTTCACAACCCTTGCAGCAATGCTGCGATTAAAACTAAAGCCGAGACTAACCGCTCGGAAAATCCTGCTCTATATTCTTCTGAAAGGGTTAATAACCATCGCGGCGCGCTAAATGTTTACAAATGCCTCTCGCTAGCAGCGTCAGAAGTCGCGGCAAACGTTGGTCCGAGGCCGCGGGGCAATCGGCGCGTAATTTTCCGCGGCGCGTAAATTAGAAACAGAACTCCTGCCGGCGCAACGTCGAAAAAGGATTTTTTGCGTGTCGGATTGCGAACTGCGGTTCGCGCGTGTTATAATTAAAGAGATTGCGCGCGGGACCCGCTTCGTGCTCTCGGAGGTTCGTTAAGCTCGGCGAATTAATTTCCATTGTATCTGAAAACGACCGGTGGGCACGATTCCCGGTTACGCTTTCGTACCCCCTCTCCAACCAGCGGAGAAACATCTCGGACCGGTCCGGGACTCGGCCGGAATCCTGCCCGTCCCGTCCGCGAATGATAAATGCTTGAACGGGCTCGCAGACCGGGAGAGGACGCACGAAACTTTCCTCCGGTGAAATTGCACCCTGCCTCCCCGCCACCACCAGTTGATCCCGCCCCTTTTCCTGTCTTTTTTTTTTGCTTTTTCAAATGATCCCCCGCCGGGAAACGTATTACTCTCGAATCTAGCAAGCGCACCGGAACGTGTTTCATGTTCGAACGATCTGTCCGTCGTCGGGAACGAAGATGTCAGCCAGAGAGGACGTTCCGGGTTTCTAGCAGAGTAAGAACACGGCCATCTTGGCCGGCAAACCGCTGACGTTTGTTTTCGTGGCCAGATATCTATCTGCTCGAGTGTTCTCTTCGCCATGAGTTATTGATCGGTGTTTAGGCAAGCAACGAGCTAAGTGATTCGACGAGGACCGTGAAACTTTGGAGGACAATGTTTGCTCGATTGATTATGCTCCTGGTGCTCCGGAGACCTCCGTTTTGGCTCGTTCTATTCGTGCTGAGTTAGAGGAATTATTTTTTGACTGGTGTGTCGGTGGTACATGTTAACATATTACATCGGTGGCTATTTAATAGATTTCAGACTTTTATGCTTTACGTCTGGCAATTGGTTGAAAGATTATTTAACAGCAATGGCAATTTTTGTCATGTACGCTTCATAATTCAATCAATTTATATAAGAGGATTTTTTAATTCCTTTTTTTAAACTCAGCACAGTCATTGGGAATCATATGGCTTCCGGTCAATAATACAAGGTGTACCAAAATTGTTGCACTGCCTTGAAAATATTCTCCGTGATTTGGTTAAGCAGTTATTAACGAAAAACACGGACCAATCAGGACGCGACAAAAGCCGACAGATTCCGGCACGGCGGCAGGTCGTTGGCATTGGCCAAGCCGGAATCCGTCCACTGTGATTCCGCGCTCTGATTGGTGCATTTATTTGTTAATAACTCCTTAACAAAGTTGAGGAGAACATTTTCTCAAAGGAAAAAGTTTCTTCGCATGCCCTGAGGAATTACTCCTTTCAAGGAAATACAACATTTTTGGGACACCCTGTACATCGGAAGCCTATTAATGAGGTTTCCAATAATTGACGTGCACCATAATGAAGTTTAAAAATCTTATTTTGGCTACTAATACCAAACGAAATTGTTATATCACGTCACTGTGGGTGACTTGTTGTTTTTAATAATCGCTGGTACATAATGTGTTAAGATTTGGAACAGATAAAAATGTGGAGTAGATTGTATCGGGATGCAATTGATTTTCTTTGCTTTTTCTTTAGAAAAAAAAAGGACTACCATTATATTACTCTAATTGGTTTCTTTAGAACACTAACATATTGGATACGATGCTTCAGACTATAGTGCGCGTAAAATATAATTTGTATGTTAAATATTGCAGTGTACATAGTTCAGTGAATTTTTAATTTTATATTTGCTCGATTGCGTGCGATTAAAGTTCGATGTCAATTGAAGAATTTTTATAAAAAATTATTAGTTATTATTATTATTAGTAGTATTTATTAGGCATTCATGAACGTCTGCTTTGTAAGGGTTAATACTACTTTGGCATTCGAATTTTCAAGAATTTCCCTCAACATCGGTTTACCTTTTCATAAGAAACTAAACGGAAGCATAAAAGTGTTTAAATATTTGTTCAGCATGATCGAAGAAATGGAATTTTCACGTTCTCAACTTTACTTTGGAATATTCCCAGTCTTGTTGCAACTTCTAGATGTATTCTTACCTACAGAAATGCAACAGTCTTTTTTAAAACTCCTAAATATTCCACTGTAAACGGATTAAAGCGATATACTTATTATTTAGAAAATGTATAGAACCACTTTAGAAGGTTGGCTAAGCTCGCATACTTTCTTTCCTCTCACTGTAAATTTTGCGCGACAGTTACTCTGCGAACAGTATCAACACTCGAAACCGAAAGTAAACAGCGGACGTGTACTTTTCTCTCACACTGTATATTTTAGAGCAACTCCTTCGAGACACATGGGTCTCCTCGAATTCGATAAAAACGATTCTCGAGTGAAGTTAACCCTCGATCATAGGAGTGGGCTCTTGGAAACTGCATGGAACTTCTTAAGTCAATGGTAATTCGACTACGCTTTCTCTGGAAGTCCTATTTATTCTAACAAACAAGTTGAAATGACTGAAACACCCGGTTTCGGAAAAAACAGAAAAATTTCACTGCACAAAGAAGGGAGATTGGATTGCGATAATATGCACAACCTAAGTGTCGACTCTCGTATAATTCAATTCTTTGTCTAGAATGCAGATAAATTTGATGAAAAATTGATTTTGCTGACATTAAGGTCATTTTTTTCATTTTTCAGTTTTCTTGTACTTTACAAATTTGCAAATGGCAGAAATACATGGAAATACGAACCTATGTGTGATTAAAATAATATTGACACAGAAAGGGAAATGTATATCAATAACAATGTTCTTAGATATTGATGAGACGAAATTCCTACAATCGGGAAAATTCGTCTAGCACGTAGATTATCTATTCACGGGGAGAAGATTCATACTGATAACTGAACTGTAGATTATACACATTTATGGCAAAAATGTGTGCGTACAATTCAAAACAGTGGAAATATTAACAGGATATAAGGGCATCATTGTATTAGTTTCAGCTGAATAAAATAATCAGAAGAAGAAAGAAATTTTAATTTACTTCCTGCGTCTTATACAATGCCAACATTTTTTATTTTGCACGAAGATCCACAGTGTATTGGTAAAAGTATTCACCTAAATTCTCAGAAGATCCATCAATAATTAGAGATTCACATTATTAGTGATCGAAATAAACTCTCATTGCTAACTGTTATAAGTGATCGAAATGAATTTTTCTGAACATTTACCAACAGGAGAAAAAATTTTCGGTTACTTATAATCCTTATTCTTCTTTTTTGTTATAACAGTTATGGCCCCTGCCCGTAACAGCTCTGCTCTCAATTTCGTGAAGATGCGAGTAGCAAAAGATGTTCGATCGGGGACTCTAATCTCATTGTTTCGTGTGGTCTATCGTTCCAGTCGCGTGGGAGTGATTTGGGTTACAGGAGCGAGCGTCTAGCGACGGAATCATCGGATCATGATCGTCGGTTTAATTTTAGCCGTTCTAGAAATCGCGTGCGAAGACACGGTCGCCTCTAGCCGTTTGATTTACGAGCGGTCGGACTTCTTAATGACCGCCGCCGTTTAGAAGCTTCCTTGTTGTTAAGCGGATCGAAATAGTCCGCGGCTCAGGATGCCGATTCAACTATGCTCGCTGGGAGCCTTGAACACGAGAGACAGAGAAAAGTCGCGACAGTGTCCGCGATAAGAGAAATCGAAGCGAGCGTAAACTGCTTGCTTCATTCACAGCTCGCGGAGCTGATTTTCCGCGACGACTATTCGCAGCGTAATATGTCGTTAATTCGGTCCTGGGGAACGGAAACCTTCACCGTCGTTCGCCGGTCTTCATTGTCTGACAATGGTGCTCGGTGCCAATTGCAGCTATCAACCCCTAAATCGTCGTACGATCCACTATACCGCCATTAAAACGCTCCGCAAGCAACCGCACCGCACTGAAGTGTTTACCGAAGTTTACTATACTTCCGGTTTGTTTTAGTGTTCGGGAATAAAAGTGCATCTCTTATGCGCGTCTAGAAAAACACGGTAGCTCCCGTCGAACTAAATTTCGGATTTATTCCAATTTATTTAAATTTCATCCGAGCGAGTAACTAATCAGCTTAGGTATGCGAAGTCTTGGGAATTTTGTGGGTGTGCGCGCGAAATCACGGCTGAGTAGTAGTGAAAATGTTTCTAGAGTATGGTGACTGCATTAGACAGTGGGTCTTTATGCGAGTACAGATTTTTCAATTGAATATTGTTGGGCTTTAATGGATTTTTTATTGACTGGAATCTATACGATTTCTTTAATGACAAAGGCATTAAGTTTTCAGTCGAATGGCTTATAAAAGACCAAGATAAACGACCGTACAATATCATCTGCAATACCGTTTAGTCAATGTTTATGGTCGGGATTCTAATATAAATTGAATAGAATTTCAGTATCTGTGTTATGAATTCAATCGAATGAGAATTGTCGTCCATAAAAGTTTCTGACTCGTTCGTTCTAATGAACCTCTAAAAGCCATGCAGCTACCACAAGCCATAAACAAAATTCGCGGTCGAATTTGAATCGGTTAAACTGAAATTCCGAAAAATATTCTGTCCGATTCGTTCGCAAAAATCGTTAAAATCCATGACAAAATCGCGGTCGGGTGACGCAACAATATCGAACGTCAGATAAGCGACGATGCAAACGATACCAATATTATCACACCAAATCTCTAACTCTTTCGAGCATTAATTACCATAAAGACCTCCGAATTAACCCTAATCCCCGGCGACTCTAATACGAAAGTACAAATTCCATCGATCTTCGCGATCTCCGAACCGGTTACGCGACAACGAAAGGATTACAACGAATTAGTGGCTGAATCGGTGAGACACGCGTGGTGCATGCAGCGAGTGAATGATCCTGCGATATTGCAAATAGCTACCCAGTCTATCCGATGACCGCTAACTTCCGACGCTGGCACCAGAATGCGATTCCGCCTAGATAAATCTTTCCATTCCCGTTTTGGCAAGCGGATTCGCGACCGGCAACTAATCGCTAGTGCTAGGAGGTTGGTTGAGAGAGTGAGAGAGAGAGAGAGAAAGGAGAAAGAGGTTGACAGGGCGTCGAAAGAGTATCGTGTAAATCGCGGCCACGGCTACAGTATTATTCAGCAGACGATGAACCAGGTTTCCGCAGGCGTCGAGCGCGCGCAGAGGGGAGGATTTTCTCTTCGGGATTTTATTTTTATAGACTCGCGAGACCGCGGCGGCTAAATTCGCGACGGGCCCTGACAGACGAGATCGTCTGCAACCTTGGACGAGTCTGGCCAGCGACGCCCACTTTTTTGCCAAGTCAATCCCGCGGAAGCTTCTCCGACGTTGGCAGAAAGCGCGGGCTTCGTGTCCGCGCGATTCGTGTTCCTCTTCCTCTCTGGTTTCCTTCTTTTCCGAACGCGCAACCGATTCCACTGAAATACGCGCGCAATCGCCGATCCTCGCGGCGAAAACGCGTTCTTGAACAGTTCGACGCTACATCTTTTTCTCTTGACCATTATTCCGACGTGCGGTACTACCCCTACCAGAAAATATTCGATCGAAGTCGAAGATTGCTGAACGACTTCTTGGAGCGTATATTAAATACGGAAAATATGTTGCAATTAATCCAGACAATTTTTATTTAGCATACAAATCCGCCGTCTAGTCACGTCTTAATTTTGTCGCCTTTAACCCTTCAGTTCTAGTTCCTTTAAATTATCTTGAAATACCTCAATGAATTCTTGTATTACTAGGATCAGTATTAGGAAATGTAACAACACTCCAAGTTTTTAGAAGGAAGGTCAAAGAAAAAACGAATACTTAATGGTGAATTGATACAACACAATGGAGGTAAATTTTTTCCTCGAGGGAAATATTTAACATAGGTATGATTCTAGAAAAAAAACCTAATTTTGAACTTTTGAGCTTTTTTCTTTTTATTAGGAAATGACTCGCTTGTTTGGGCGGACTTTCATTTGATTTCCACTTTGCCTGGTCGAGGTAGAACATTTTTATTTTCCATAAAGATTTAGCGTTATTTCCGGTTCATTAAAATTATTGAAAGAGGAAATACATTTTCATCTGATATCCATCTCGTATGATCGAGTTTAGTCTAGTCAAGTTCAATCGAAGGTTCTTTGATTGAGCGCGATACCTAGGTTCGGAAAAAATTAATGAACAATCGTATAGGTGGAAGTAAACATTGTAATCTGCAGAATCGTCGAACTGTACGCTTTCCGAGTGTTAATCAGGAAAAACAGGCGAGCGGCGTGCCAAGAACAACGCCGCAGGAGCAGATTCTTTTCTTAAACTGGCGACAGTTTCCGGTTCTCTGCCAGGAAAAACATCTGGGATTCAAGGGAACGGGTACTGTCTCTTATTCGATACAATCAGGGACGATTCAAATGATAAATGGAACGAAATTTGCTTAATTAACGCGAATCTTCTAGGTAGGCAGTTCCGCGGTTGTCGACAGGAAGTCGAGCGTCAACATTTGTGATTGGGAAGCTATTCTTGGACGAGAAGAGGGAAAATGAACTTGAAGTATTTTTGGCTGTTCGATACTTGGTCGAATGTTCAAGAGAACTGCGGTATACTGTGATTATGTTCTTAACACCAGGTTTACGAAGCACTAAAAGTCACTATTTTACGTTATTTTATAAATATAAGAAGAATGTACTGCCCAAATTTTTAGGCAGATATTTTCAAGAACATATACCCAAAGAAATAAATTTGTTGAATAATCAAGAACAATCAATTGCAAAATGTGTACCGAACAGACAAACAGACAGACAAGAAAGCGAGCTAATAAGGTAAACGTCCAGTGGCTGACCATGTCCCGGTATCCGGACAGTAATACAAATTTCATTAATATAAATTAAAATAATAATTGTATAAAATTAAAACTTATTAGTACCTTATTGAACCTTCCTCTTTCGAATGGGCCCTTTACTAGCGACAAAATATTCTTACATAAGGACGAAAACTTAAGGCACGAAAAATCATTTTTTGCCGGTAATGTAGTTACTCTACCTTATCTCGAATCTACGAAGACCAGCCCCGTAAGGACCGGTAGGAATAGGTATACAAGAAGCGTCGGCAGGTTTTGTGCTAAATTCATGTTTCTGGAAAACGAATGTTCTGAGGAGAAAACATTATTCTTTCTTCTCGACTTGTTTTTTCGCGCAGATTCACCTCCTTGCGGCTTGTACGACCAGATCGGTGACACCCTGTATATCATGCGGCCGGAGCGCCGGTAATTGCGGACAGATTGACCGATGAGAAGCAGCCGGGATACACGAGCGGCCCAGATTAATCGATGATACGCGAAATAATGGACGATCGAGCCGATACGACGGCGTTGTCGTTATCGGGAGGTAATTCGGCGCCGGATCCGAATTATCCCTCGCCAACCAGCGTATCTTTCCCTTGAAAAGGAGCTGACGCTGATCAATCGCGATACCCGTCACCGGCTCGAGACTCTTTCGAGGAAACATTGCCGCCGGATATCGATCACGCACGCGAAACCGTAAATAAACCAAGGCTGACGCACATTCAGGGTCCTTTGAATTTTTACACCTTCCTGCGACGCGAGATCACGCGGAAACGTCTCGTCGTTTCTTCGAAGAAACATCCTGCCTTTTGTTATTTTTATCAGTGCGTCGCCAATCTTGTTTTTACGGTTTTACCCCCTCTGGCGGTTTTACTGTTCGATTCTTGTTATTGTCTCTACTATTATGCTGTCGCTGTTGTTTCTAAGTTTTCAATTTTGTTTAAAATTTTATGTTGGCTTATCAACACTCTTGTAAAAGTATTGTGCAATTTATGTTTCATAGTTTGCGATTTACTATGGTGAAGTCATCGGTTGAACGTCCAAGTATATAGAGGTCATGCAGCGAAATACGATTCTCCATTTTGCAATACCTATTGTGTTGAAAACAACTGATAGGACGAAAATTGAATGGTTTTAATGCTTCATAAAGTGCTCTATAAAATTGTACAACATCAACAGAGTATCTGTAGTACAAATTACACAGTATAATTTTCGTTGTTTTCTTTTTTTTTTTGTAGTTGACGATGTTTCTCTGATCATAGGAATGTTTAATGTTACATAATATATTTTTAAGATTCAGAAAATATAAGTAATATTACTTAGTTTCTCACGAGAAAAACGCCGAAAAAATGGTTTTCATGATGGAAAAAATTGGGCCGAGGGCGAATTTGACTCCCGAATCCGGCTATAGCCTTTGTCAAAAACATAACAGGGAAAATTGCAGCATTTGAACGATGCAAAACAAACCTACAGCTTAGGCAATGTCAAAATTTCATTAGACAAGTATAGATGAATAGACATTAAAATGTGAGCATAGCTTTAAAAGCATTTATTTGTTCTTTGTTTGATAAGAGAAACATTTTCATTCACGAAAATCACTATCGAAAATGATTGAATGAAAAGGAAAATTGAACTGACATTGCCTGTACTATTTCTTAGAGGTACCGGTTGCGACGTCGCATTCAGAGTAGATTTTTTGAAAATATCAGAAGAAGCTGCACTCGACAAAATACAGTGAATTCTCGATATATGTCAACAACACAGGTCTTGCCAGAAACATATATCGTCCAGGAGACATACTCCGAGCTGTCTTATGTTTACACTCCTCAGAGTCCGAGGCTTCTCGAGCTTCCTAGTGGGAATAATTCTGCGACGTTTATCATCCAGGCCTTGGCGACATATATAGAGAAATCACTGTATACGCAAAGGCGGCAGGTATCGTGTCAATGATTTTCGCGATCGCCGTGTGGTCCGATCGAAATAGTCTGATGATGTTTGAAAAGCGGCGCGCAGATCCGTGCCCCCTCGATCCAGAAATAATCGCGAAATGGGCTGGCGTGGTTGGAAATTCCGTCCGCGTACTCGAAATCGCGGCGATATTGCCGCGAGATAACGAGGAGATCGATGTGGCGTCGGTATATCGCGTCGTAGATCAATCTGCAGCTTGGTGTCGTCTCGGTATCGTCGATCCCCGAATGCTCTACGAGAGCAGACGCGACTGCCGTTGCATTTTTATGGTCCGGTGGAACGGAAAGCTCGAAGAAGACGGGCTCTGCTCGGGCCCGAGGTATCGAACGAGAAACTCGGTCTCCGTGCGGGAACGTAATCCGATTCGTGACAAATGGAAAGATTTCGCCACGCGACACCCGGTATCTGTTCGACGTCTGACCGGAGCCGACATAATCCCCTTATAAACGTTAATTCCGTCAAGCTGTTTCCCACCGGACCGACGATAACTTCGACGCGTGTGCGACTTCGAGAGAAGAAGCTCCCTTTCTCGTTTTCGTGCAGCTGCAGTCAGTTTCGCGAGAACTTCGATCTTCGGAGAAATCGAATAAAATTTTATTCCGATCGACAGATTGGTCCCTGGTAATCCGATCGACGCGACGCGTCACTGCCCCGGTATCGTCGAGCTCGATCATCTTTTCGGAGTGTCGTTCGAGTTAACGATGTTCGACAGATAACAAGAAGCCGTGGATAGGCAAAAGAGACTGATTCCTTCGACGGTGATAACGCTGGGGATTTTCGATCAGCAGACCGACGCCGACGTCTGAGTCTGCTGGGAGACACACGAGCCGACGGGAGACGATCGATGACCGTTGAATTGCCAATTACGCCCATGACTGATTAACGGCTTTATTATTTAATAATATCCCTCACTGGGATACGATACGATACAATGTTCTTTGTAGCGGTCGTTTGTTGACGGTTCGTTCGTAAAATAATTATTGTAATCTTTGATTACAGCGTGCGGTTATTACGCCCGGAGATCTTCGGAAAATGTATGACTCTTTTTTAGTAAACCTATTTGGACGGAATTGATCAAGTATTGTGACTTTAGGATATAGAGAGATCAACAGGCGAAATCATAGCGACACAGTTATCTCTTGGTGGTTATTTTACATTCGAGGACGTCTTGATAGACTTTGTGGTAAGAATAACAATATTCACCTTGGATCAACGAATCCACATTTACGTCAAAAATAAGTAACCGCAGTTTGAAACAGTGAAAACATGTGTTTATTATACTATTTTCAACCTATTAAACAGATTAAGAAGGAAAATAAATAGATCGCTCCAGTCCTTTGCAATTCAGATAATTTTGCATAAAAATCCGCAATAAGCAAAGAATACTTCAATCGAAGCATGTATGAAATTCGAGAGTTACAATGTCGCTGTATTCAAGACAAAATCGACTTTTGGGGGCGGAAGCAGCGCCTAGATCATTTTCTACGGTAACCTTTCTTTATCGCGGGGCGAGGAGGTGGTGGGCGAATCGTCGAAGGACAGCTTCGTTTCCGGCGAACTGAATAAAATCTGCGGGAGTAATCGTTCTCGTGATGAAAAATAAAGCGGCCGGAGGGAAATCTGTGAAGATACCAAGTTCCCCGATCGTTCCCCAAGCGAGCCAGTTCGCGCCGCGGGCGAACAATCCCGCATGATTTCCAATCGCGGTTTACGACTTTCGAAAATCCGCCGCAGCATCTCGTCGATCGCCGAACCGTCCAATTTTTGCGTCTCGAGCGGGGCACGGGCACGAACCATCTTGTAAAACAACGGGAACAAGCAACATTGGGGACGGTCTGGATTGCGATGAACGACAACCGGACTCTCCTATTTCATCCAGGGATTTTCTATCGATCTTCGGCACGAGGTAGAGAAAATTCAAGCACCGAAACTCATTATCCCCGTGTTTATAGTGTCTGCATCTTTCTCGCGACGATGGAAATTCGAGATCGTTGTCGCGAGCGTTTATGGTATATTGTGGTATAACACAATGAAGAGCTGAAATTGAATTCTTTCTGTCGTTATGTAAATTCGAAATCCGAAAATTCGATGCGCAACCACCATGGGATCAATTTCGTACCGGTCCGTTCGAGAAATCGTACATGTGTTTACACAATTGCGTTGGTATCGGAACAGATGGCCGAAAATTATCGAGCGACCTTGGCGATAATTCGGAAAAGCCACGCCGATACTATAAAACTACGCCTATCGATTGTAAATGGAGGCAGACTTGCAATACTTCGTAGCTAATCTTCCGTATTAACATACACGGACATTTTTTCGATTTTACTTATTTACAATCGTTAGAGGTCGTGAATGTTTACACTGATTCTTCAAGGTTTATTTTACTAGAAAAGCCGTGTAATTTATGTTCCCCGACTTCTAATTTCTTGCGGTGAAACCGTCCTTTATAGGTCAAAGTGCATTTTGAAATATCTATTTTAGTTAAGCAGAACAAGTATTAATCCAATTGATCCAACTTAACAAGTTTAGTCAAGTATTTAATCCAATGCTCTATAAAATTGTACGAAATTGTTTTTAATTAACGACAGCGGCAGGAAACACTTTGCGTTCCGCAAAGAAACGCAGCGCAACGAAAAATCATTGGTAACGAACTATTTCTTGGTCTTATCAAGCCTCGTCTTCAAGCACCCGCCGAGTTTTCATGAAAAGTCATTGCATATCTACAACACGGAAATCACAAATCATTTGTCATGCGGGCCTTGATCTTTTCCACTAAGCAATTTAAATGCCCATTAAAATGTCCACAACATGCTCGTGGTGTTCGACGTACAAATTTATGTATGCCACTAACGATAATAGAAGAAGAGCCGAACGAAATAGTTACATATGGTTACATTAGCTTAACAACAACGATAACCAACTATTAATCATAGTAGTCGACGTCGGCTATGTAACTAACCAAGTAAAATGACGTTCGAATGTTCAAAAATTGTTTTACAGTACATATTCACTGGGTGAGTCTTATAGTTTCGCATTCTAAAATCACGTCCGGAAGCAGAATTGCTCTATCACGCACAGCTTTTAAAAAATATCGATTTTTATAATAATACATGATTTTGTTAAAATTAAGAAAGTTCGGGTTTGAATTAAAAGATACAGGAGACTTTCTCCTATATGTCCATGTAAATAATTAGATTGTTTATAACTATATTTCACGTCAAAACTTCTCTACTTAACAGAAATTTACAATAAAGTATTGAATGACTGTAAGAAGAGTAACACAATTTTAAAAAAAAGAAGAACGGCTACTATTGTGATGTAAAAGGTATTCAAATTAAAAATATGGTTTACGGTAAGCGATCCAATTACTTAAGGGGGGATACCAATTACCGTGCCTATATTAATTATACTTATTTTTAGATATGCAGGGTGCGGCCGAATAACATGTACAAGCGGATACGAGGTGGTTCCTTATGAAAAAATAAGACCAAAATATGGAATACAATTTTTTCATCTAAGGCATAGTTTTCGAGAAAATCGAGTTTCAAGATCCGATGCGTAGGTATGCTAGGATCATATCAACGTATTCCCTGTTCGTGTACATCATCGTGAGATAAACGAAAACTAACTTCTTCTGCACATAACATACAAGAAGAAGTCTCAGATCATCGTGTTTACAAACACGATACGCGTTATACGTTGCTCCGTAACTTAACCGTGACAGCATATCTACGCATCGGGTTTTCAAACTCGAGATAAGCCTTAAATGAAAAAATTTTATTCCATATTTTGTTCTTATTTTTTCATAAGGAACCACCTCGTGTCCGCTTGTACGTATTATTCGGCCGCAGCCTTTATAGCATATATATTAACTAATTTCAACGAAAAAAAATTTAAAAATAAGTATAATTAATATAGGCACAGTAGCACCACAGTAATTGCGTCCCTTGACGACGAAAGTTGGCCGAAGAGGGGAAAAGCGAGTGATATAAAAAAAAAGAAAAAAAGGGAAAGAAAAAAATAGAAAAAACACCTGTCGCGCGAGAAGCCCGCGAAATTTAAACCCCCGGGAAAAAGAGTCGCATGATGCACCGGAACTGAAAGGAACGGAGAGAGGGAGAGACAGAACATGGCTCGCGTATCAATTGGAGGTAAATCAACGTGACTGATAAACACTCTGGAATAGATAACAGAGCGTTCGTGTCAATTGTACTAGTAACGGGGCTGAATTGGTCTATGGTCGCCATCGAGAACCGGGGCAAAAGCGGAAAAAAAGAAACAGGGAAACGGGAGAGTGGGAGTAGCGTGGATAGAGTACGCCGGGTGAATGTGGGCCCGCCGCAATGAACAGTGTCGATCTTCGATCAGCCTTCTGAATCAATCGGATCGCGAGCAACGATTGAAAATGTTTGTATATTCGGCGCAAGTTCTATCGCGAGGCATCATCGTTTCGAACGGCTCGATCGACGGATTCCGTTATCTGGGAGCATTGTTCCACTTTCGAAAGAACAGAAGCATAGCCGCCGTGTTTGCGAAATGACATTTCTATTTGTCACTGTGGTCTGACGTGCAATAGGAACACGCTGGTGTTCATTCGTGAAATTCTGGAAGCGTTACAGCGTTTACTCGATACAGTGACTTCTCTGTATATGTCGCCAAGGCCTGGATGATGTACATACGTCGCGGAATTATCCCCATTCCCAGGGGTATACCCCTAGACGATACATGACGCTGGCCAGACCCCTGTTGTTGACATGTATCGAGAATTCACTGTTTATGTCCGAAACACAGGTCTAGCCAGAGTCATACATCGGCTAGGAGATACCATTCTTTGATCCACGCCAAACGTAGAAAAGGATGTCGAAAGGTGTATACCCCGCGGCAGTGGGGATAATTCTAGGGCATTTATCTTCTACACCTTTGGGACATATACAGAGTAAACACTGTATTGCCAATAGTTACGATTCTTCGAGCGTGAAACTGTTGTTTATTCGGGCATGCTGTAATCTTCGCACAAATTGAAGAAAAAACACAAATTGATCGCCTGAGGCGATGTGCGGATCGAGGAATTTTTATTCGTTGAAATGTGGAAAAGATTTTGATTTGTCTTTTTGCATCTTACAAATTTATTTGTACAGGGTGATCACTGTTAGCACATACATTTTAATCGGGTGTTTAGACGTTACTGTGCCAGGCTGTTTTTATTCGTTAATGCAAACATCGCTGAACTTTGATTAGATCGCACGAGAGGCACCGTAGACGAGTAAACATCCGCAGTCTAATAAGCAGGAGTTCCAAGTCAAGTTTAATAACCCAATAACCCGGCAACAATATTCTAAGTTCTTCGGTTCTCGCTTTAGAAACAGTCGCAGTCCATTAAGGTAAGCCTGCCTGTCAACGGAGATTACTTTGGAATAAGAAGCTTCACTGCGAAGCAACCTCATAATTACGTGCTTCGTGCATCAATAACTCGGTGCACTATGCGTTACATGATACAACTGGAAAGCGCGACAAGTGGACAACCCTTTTTCCAATATCCTTTCTTCGATCTACGAACTTCTTTCTGGAATGTAGGCTTTCGGAATAATTTCGAACAAATTTCTCTTGTACATTACAGTTGCAGGGCAACTTTGAACTACATTTTCAATTTGAATACTGATTCACAGAAGTAGTATCAGTGTCCGTATTGCCATCGGTGGGTCTTCTTAGGCTCAGACGTTTCTATACTAATATTTACGTAAAAATGGTTATTTAATTCATTTATTGTATAATACTAGAGCATACTATTTATAAAACGTTTACATCGATAACATTTATGAAATATAGCTTTTCTTATGAATCCTTTCCACAATTTATACATTGTACATTTATTGTTTTCCTTGAATGCACTTCGTACATGTAACTGTCACTCTGTTCACAGTTGTGACATTGTTGTCTTCTCCGTAGCATTATTAGAACACTCTCGGTGGCTACAGCGATAATTAAAATGTGCAGACTAATTTCTTTGCTAATTTCAGAAGTTGAAATACGAGGGAAAAATCGCGAGAAAATCGGCCACGCTCTATGGACTGCTGGATATTCTGAGATTTCGATTAAACGTGGAAAATCTCGTGTTTTTCTTTATCGCGGCGCGTTCCCCGTCGGAATGTTTCTACCGTGAACCTTCGAGCGAAAATTTCCGGTGGAAATTTTGGCGCGTTACCAATCCGCGTCTGCGTAGCCAATGGAGATCGGCAGGGGGGCTTTATTCCGAAGGATATTAACACGGCAGCACACGGAGACCCGGCCGGACTTCATTTTGCCGGCGATATTAAACGCCGCGCCGGTGAGCGGGCTCGCGCGGATTTACGCGATCCCTTGCGGAAAAAAATATTCCGCCCCGGACCCGTTCATGTAGGTCAACGAACACGGCTATCCTCGCCGAACCTTGTGCCAGTTTGCAGCCGCGCTTAATAAACATTATACACGGACGATGATTATTTTGGGAGCACACGGCCGGCACACCGAGAGCTTTCCTCGCGGGGACTGGCCCCGCTCCGAGTGCCGAGGCGAGCCGAGCCGAGAGGATCCGTGCCTTTGAATTTTAATTCCGAGGCTTTGATGCATACCAAATCTTCGTTGATTAGCGGACCGTGCTCTCCTTTTTTAGCAATCTAGCTGGCCATGATTGAATCCAAACTTCCCGGCCACAATTAATGCCCGGAGTTCGAATCGATCGGCTCCCGCGTCAAATGCGAACTTTCGCGCTACCCTGTCGCCGGCGAACGAGTTTTGGCGCGTAACAGTTGATTGCAAAGTATTTTATAAAATTATGATAATAATTGATGAAGAAGAATAGTATCTCTTGGACGATATATGTCCGTGGCTAGACCCGTGTTTTGGACATATATCGAGTAAACACTGTACTTTCAATAAATGAACCTGAGAATTAAATCCTCATGTAATTCTTATCGTTAACCTCTTGAACTACGATTTACTATCGTAGGAAGAAGAAAATTGATATCTATTGTGTACCCACAATGGATCCAAAAATAATTTGAACGCCAAATTACTGATTTTTAGAAAACTGTGATAATTCTTTTAAAAGGCATTTGTGTTTGATATAAAAATTCAAAGTATTGTAAGAAGGTCAGGTTTTTTCTTAGCTGAATCTACCATTGATTTGAAGATTGATGCTGCTTCTTTCCAATGAAATCTCAAAAATTGTTCTACGATATTTTGGCCTTTATATGGAACAGAAACGAAAAGTATGTTCGGTTGTGTGAAGCCCTCATAGCTTTGGTTATATTTTTGATGGTACATCTTCCATTCGAATTTCGTTAAGCGGCCAAAAAAAAATCGTAGATCAACGTTTAAGGTATCGTCAGATACAGGACGTTTCAATCTTCAAATCCGCGGTAGATTGAACGAGGAAAAAATTTTCTAACGACTTCGCAGACCTTTGAGTTTCTATAATTTTCGAGCAAAATCATGTCTTCTTATAATGTAAAACTCAGCTGTAGCGTGAAAATACTGTGTTCATACACCGCTTGCCTCGGGCGAAGCGGTAATAGCAACTAGGAAAGTAGGGGCGAGTAAATTTCGCTCCGAAATTAAAATAGCGAGTAGGGAATGTCGTGTAGTTCGCTTTTCCACGTAATGAAACTACAGGCCATGGGTAAATATTATTCTCGACATAGTCGCGTCAAGGAATCCATAAATAGAAGCTACCGTAGTGGTTCTATCACCGTAACACGCGTGGTCGGAGAACAGTTCGAATGTAACTACAATCGACTTCCTAATCACAAGAGATTGAAATAAACATCGCAATCACACCCTTCATGGACAAAATATTTTCATATCTTTCTGTTTAAACTTTCAAAATTCTTATAATAATCAATTCTGTAAAAACTGGTACTTTTGTTCGCGAAAAGCACGAAATCCGTACACAAATCACTTTACAGTGCATACACATGTAGACTTCTGTCCCAATTAATTATTTGTATAGTTCCTCCAACTGTACATTCTATTTAAAAAATTATTTTTGCTCTAATAATCAATTCTACGTGAAACGGAATTTTCTTTTGAGAAAAGTATGCGTACGACATACACGAAGAGTTTGAAATCAATTACAAGCCCCAGTACTTCTATACAAATTTAAATTTTGAACAGAAATCGTATTGTTGTACATGAACATATAGACGAACTGAGTGTTTTCAATTTCGAGCCTTCTGTTCTCATTAATAATTTTTAAAGTTCCTCCAACGATACATTCTATTTAAAAAATTATTATTGTTATGAAAAAGTATATATATATAAATTGTATTAAGGATTTAGAATGATTTACAAGTAGCAGGATAACTGTAAAAAATTAAATTTTGAAGAGAAATTATTTGTAGAGCTTTCCACCGAAAGTTGTTTTGCATAGAAACAATTTCGCTCAGAAGGAAATGAACTTGGAGGGCTTTGGAATCTTCCGTGGGCTAGAATTGCATAAGGATGAATCTAATCATGGTATCCGGATCAATTCGACAAGCGGAAAAGGCAAACCGAGTTGACCCGAGCTGACGACAGGTCAGCCCGATGCAGGAACCCGGCTTCCCTGTTGCATTCGCTCGGCGCAGCACGTGCTTTTCACGTTTTCCATCGATTACGCGAGCCGGCATAGTACGCTCTTAATAAGCGAGACGTTCACCAGGGATCAATGACTCGTTGGTACACATGTGAACGACACACAACGCGAGACCATTCACCAGGTCAGTAAACAAATTTCGACGATTTTCGGATCTTCCACGAAATTAACAGAAGCGTGTGATGTGTATCGATTAGCTGGTATTAGCGGATATATTAATAGACTTCCTAAATAAAGAAAAAGAAAACAATCGATCACGCAGCCAATCGAGATCTATAGATAAAACCACGGGGGATTACAATGCCTCGTAAATTTTTTTTAATCATCCTTGGTTCCTGCACGATCTAAGTTGTGCTGATATTGTGGATTTACGGAAATCTGCAATTACTGCGAGAAGTCCGCTTATGATTAAAGGTTAAGATTAAAGTTGATTTTTATTGCGTTGTAATCCTGAGTGGATTAGTATTTTTAAAACGCCGCTCGCATCGATAATTATAATTTTCTTCCTTTATCTTTCGTCTTTCTATTAACTTTCATATAATATTTAAAGTTTTACATACGTCTTTTCTTACTAGGATGACAATATTTTTCTAGTGTATAAAAGAATATATCACAATAATAAGTAATAATCATAGCAATCCTCATAGTAGTCTTCATCAATGTAACTCTTATCCTCGGTTAATTAGTTATCGAAATCTAAGTCTACTCGTCCCACAGGAAAAGTTCAATTTCTTGCGTGTAAAACAATTGATTAAAAAAATATATGAATCAGAATCGTAGCTAGTATCGTTAATTTCAATTTGTACTCCTAACAGTCGAAGTACCAAACACGTACATGTACTGCGAAAGCGACAGAGAACAAAGTTCCCACTTAATCCCCACCATTAATTAATACATCAGCGGAGTTTACGCGAAAGTAATTATATAAGCGGTATCATTGATCGTTAGTAAACTGTGACTCGGATTCCACGTGAAACCGCAGATCTCAATCTAAAGCGACTTGTTGACTCGAGACAAACTTCGAAGAGTATCTCCACGAGTTCTACTCTCGAGAGCAACAACCGTCACGAATGAATCGAATAGGCGCTCTTCTCGGATCAACAATACAACAACAATGAGAACTGCCAGACTCTAATCCCTATGATTGAAGGCATTTTCTAACCATCTTCCGCCGCGTCATGCGTCAGTCTCATTGACAGCTTCGAGTTATCCTTCGATCTTTGCAGTCTCATTCGCAAAACCCTATCTCTGACCACTATCTCAAATTGTAGAATACACTGGTCTGCGCCATAAGATTCAGAAAATTGCACCAAATCGATAAAGTTTCTCTCTGCTTTGCTTTCCAAGGATTAACAATCTGTTTAGTGTACAATTGAAATTGAGGGAATTGATTAAAAAATGCGAGTTCGCGGACAGATGAACCCTGCCTGTTTCCACCATCTCAAACTGTGAAATGCACTGCTCTGTGCCATAACATTCAAGAAATCGTGCCAAATCGAAAGATTTGCACTCCGTTTTGCCTTTAAACGATGAACAATCTATTTAGCCTATAATTAAAAAATGCTAGGCCGCGGACACGTGACCCCTACCTTTGGCCACTATCTCAAATTGTGAAATGCACTGCTCTGTGCCCAATAGATTCAGTTTTTGTACGAAATCGAAAGACTTGCACTCTGGTCGCTTCGCTTTCAATCTTATTTAGCCTTCAATTTAAATTGAAAAATGCGAAGCCGCGGACAGATATGCAAAAATATTGTAGGATGTCAACAGCGTCAAAGAAAAGAAAAAGGTTAAAATTCTAGCGACTTTCGACACTCTAAATCGAGGGATGCAGACACCTATGATCCCTTCGCTGTCTGCCGCATGATCGAGGACATTAGCACGTTCAGAAGCGTGTTCTGACGAGCACGTGTCACGTACCTTGTCAGCGTCTACTGCTTCCAATCGTTATCCCAAATATATCTGTTCTGATCAACGATGGGCCTCGGTGCGTTGACGGACCCCTTCATAAGTGTCCCTCGCGACTTCACCGGGAGTCACTATGCGTGTCACTGTGACAGTGCCACGGGTCTCTCTCGCAACGGTCTTGCACGGGAGCACACTGTCTACCAGAAGGACTCTCCTGTGGCTTCCACTTCGATCGAGGAAGGACGAGCACGGGCAGGAGTCAGCTGACGATTCAGGGGATGACGGAGAGATGCGATCGGCGTGTTGATCGAAGGTGAACAGGTCACGTTGATGACGATGCTCTATGGATGATGGGACACATACACGTACGGCAAAATCGGTCCCGCTACGGGCGTCCTCGCGCGAATTACTGAAGTCACCTGTCGAAAGAGCCTGTCTTTTATACGCTCGAGCTGACATCAACGAGATAACGCCGGCTCCCGGAGTTCACATGCGGCTGGATTTCCTCGTAGCCGGTCGTAGCACCCATCGCCACCCCCCCCCCCCCCGTGACATTGAACCTTAAGCCCGATCGACGCCGAAGTTATTATAAATTATTCATTGGTATTCGGTCAACGTTCCACGCGTCCTCCTCTCAGATCGTAAAACCATGATCGGCTAACGATCGATTCCAATACACGATCGCCCTTCTCGAGACGTTGTCGCAAGTTTTTACGACAATTTCCGAAGGTTTGTTGTGGTTTACGGCGGTTTACTAGAGCTCGTTGCACTTCGATCGAGTAATTTAGCTAATCGTAAGACAGATCGGTTCCCAAGGGAGATCAGTGTCTTCGGATTACTATTGGGAATTCGTGTGAGATTTTTCGGAGGTTTGTTGTTGTTTAGTGCAGTCTACTAGAGTTCGTAGGATACCAGTTTGATCGAATTTTTATCGTTTTGCAAAATCATGAGATGTATATCGGTATACGATCGATTTGATAGCGATAGTTTTGTCTGTTCGCGAATTGTGGAAGATCGTTTATCGATCATTTTCAGAGCAAGGTGTTGTTCCTGAGATCGCCACAGACTTTGCGATTATTTTTGGAGGTTTCTTCGGGTTTGTTACGGTTTGTAGCGGCTTATTGTTTGTTACACTTTAATTCAACATTTCTCGGAGACTTCGAGAAGTTGGCATTCGATCGGTGTCAAAGTGAGATCGACGTCTAGAGATCGCTATCGAGTTTGCGATCATTTTTAGGGATTTGTTTGGGTTTTTACGGGTTGTTGTAGTCCCGAATTAGATTATTAGATTATTACATTTGGGATTACCGTGAATTCTCGATATATGTGAACAACACGGGTCTTATCAGCGTCGTCTACCGTCCAGGAGACATACCCCGCTGAGACATACGCAGAGGGAATAATTTCGCGACGTTTATCGTCCAGGCTTTGGCGACATGTATAGAGAAATCACTGCATTAGGATGGTACTTGAACCTTTTGAATCGATTGAGAATTGTAATCGGAAGACCAATCGTGGTGTAGGTACGGATCAAGATCCTGTTGCTCCATGAGCAAATACCGGGGTACAATGACCACAATTGGTTTTTAATGATATATAACAAACATCGTAACCAACAAAAAATTCATACAACAATCGTCGTATCACTTTCGAATAGTACACCGATCGAAACAATTAACGCAGCGTCAACTCAAGTGTTACCTTATCGTTTCACGAGGTACTCGACAATTCGTGGGGACCGACATCTAAAATTACACCCGATACTCGCCGATAATATTGTGCAATCCACGATCGTCTCCGATAACACCGAAATCAGTCAGCAGATCAGCTATCTTTCACACTATCCTTCGTCGAAGGCGTCTCGCTCTCTTCAAAAATCATTCGAACGCATTCGAATTTATTACAAACACAACACCCTTGCATTTAGGAGGATCTACAGAATGAAATTCTACTTGAAATTCTCAGAAACTGCGTACGACGGAAGGGAATGTCTCTCGAATTCGTGTTCAGAGCTACAAGGATCGCCTACTGGTTATCGAAACGCAAAACGATGAGATAAGATTGCCTTCTAAAACCGGGAGATCGGTATGTTGACATCATGGCTATGAAAACAAGGCAATCAGCGAGCCAAATATAAAGTGATTTGAATATTTCTGTGAAAACTAGTTCCCGGGAGGCGTACATCTAATTACCGGCCGAGAACACGTGGCACGGTCAACATAAACTGTCGGCACGTTTCGGGAACTGCGTCGGAAGATTCCTTGTTGTATACGGGCCAAGACGGGACGAAAATTTTGGGCGAATTGTCCACGACGATGCTAGACTTCTTGTAGAGTCTGTGGTCGCGAATATTGATCGTCGGCCACGTGCAGAATCAGTTCCAAGGCGGAATTCCCGAGGATCAATTGCGTCACCTTGATTAAAAGACTGTATGGACGCGTGTGTCGCGCTCGCGATGTCGCCGGACGCACGGAAAATAGGGGGGAAAAAATGCAATCGTTGCACCGAGGAATCCCAGTTTTCCTCCTTCACCTTCGCGGAACAATGCTGTACGGCGGGTCAGCTTGCAAATACGGTTTATCGGCGAGCCCCGATTGATAAGGTCGCGGAAACATCGATGCACAAAGCGAAAGCTCCGTTCCGTCAACGACAGACATTCGGAGCACCCGGGGAACCTGCGTCATTGCGACGAACTCGGCCACTAACGTTTAACGAGGGTACCGGGTCGGGGAAAAATTCGAGGTTGGAAAGTGACGCGCCACCTTAAAGGCGACCGCCGCATCCGATACTGCAACGAGCTGCATCGCGGTCCCCGCTTAATAAACGCTCCTCGTTCCCCTTTAATCCGCTCGTTCCTCTCTGCCCGCAATTTCTGCAGCATTGACTTTTATTCCGGTCCACGTTGACAATGCACCAGGCAAGGGCGGTTTCGTAGTTTTCATATTGCGATTGGTGCAGTTGTTTCGATGCTTGTGCGACGGAGCGTTAGAATTTCTCATTGTACGTGGACTGCATAACGATAGAGAACGGTGAAGTGTAAGACTGTAGAATTATTAGGAATGGGTGCGTCAAAGGCGAAATAGGAAAATCATCAGAAGAATTTAAAACATTGCACTGTTTCTAACTCCAGAAAATTATCAAGAGAAGAAATAAATGTCTGTGTAAGTTCTGTAACTTGTCATTAATACGGGCGATTTTTATGATCAATTTATTAAAATTATTATTAGTTTATTCGCGCAGGCGTTACGTTAAAAATTTTCCATAGTATGAATAAAAATTCTTTCAAGCACTGAAATCATGATCTGTATAGTAAAAAGAGGTGGAAATTGTTATGTGCCAAGAAGAACTACATATGTTTGTTGAAACATTTAGAAAGGAACAAAAATTTAGTGTGTCAATTGGATTCCACGAAATCGACAACGATTTTTGACACATGTTTCATTAAAAATATAAATAAATTCTGAAATTCCATATACTGCATATATTCTCTACATAAATATGGACATCGTATTCTAATTTAAGTCCTGTGACAAGCACGAGACTATAGTCATTTCAACCGAATCTATCCAACGCATTATAATAATGTCGATCTTTGTACAATGTCCGAAACCTTCGCTACACTGTTCCAAAGAATTTAAATTTGGCAAGTGTACATAGACTTTTATGAATTATTGCACACACGTGTGTAGGTTATGTCAGTGATTTACAATCAGCATATAGATTATCGTCCTTCCTGATCGGTCACAATATACCTATAGATCCAAATAAATCATATTAAGTGCCTTTCGTTTGCCAATAACACAAAAGAAACCAAATCGTCCAAATATATGCAAAAATATGAGATGCACGAACATTTATATAATACGTCGCAAATAGATTCAAAAATCTGCATCGAAAACTGCATTGAGAAAGGCAAAGGTCCGAACGGTTCCAAGAAAGGGAGGGGATGGGAATATCAACCCTTATGTCAACGACCTTGCCACCACCACGTTGAATTCGCTTCACACCCCTACCACAAACTTTTCGAGCACGCTTTTAATCACATCTGCAATAAAAACTGCAATAAAAACTACGAACTCGTAGAACACAATCGATAACATAGAACAATCGACAGAACAGTGAAACGGAGTATCAATGATCGATCTCGACATGACAAGTGTTTTACTTATCCATCTCCGATCTAATCTCTAAAAAGTCGAGCTCTGTAAATCCGCCGAAAAACCCAAGTCCGACGATTAGGATCAGCGACGACACAACAGGCCCCCCCGAAGAGCCACGAAACGCAATCAATAGTCTCGCGATGCTGAGAAAAAAAACGAGCACGTCTTACGTAACCGCATGGTCGATAGCTGAGACGCGGCGGTGGATCGATGGATCGATCGATCGAGGCGACGTCGCGCGATCCCGATCGATCGTCGAAAGGGGATGCGTTAGATCTCTCGGAGGCGCCACCATAAAACCATCCGATCCTGAGGAGGACGCGGCTGCGCGACTGTTGCTGCTGCGGGGCGACGTGCCATTGACCTTGAGATTTCCCAGCACCAAGGTCCGGGACACACGGAACAACGTCGGACGCTGTGACCTTGAGGAGACCCAGCCAGGAGCGCAGAAACCCCGTGGGAGCCCGGTGGGGAACGGTCCCCGGTTTCGAGGGGGAGCCGACGCCCCGGATTAGCGAGAGACTCACGGATTAGCGTTCGCAGGCGAGCGCCGGTTTTGCTCTCGGCCGGGTTTTCGTGGACCGCGATGCTTAGTAGCTTTCGAACGACTGACGCAACGGTGCCTCGGCGTCCAGACGCTTACGCAACGACGCCGTGTCCCCTCTTTTTCATCCCCTCGGTTACAAGCGGACGCGACTCGTCGAAAAGGGACGACGTCGACGACAACGACGCCGACATCGACGCGACGCGACGCCACGTCGAGCAGCGTGCAGCAGACGATGCCGAAGATCGGAAGCGAGCCAGCGGGAACCGGCGCGAACCGGATATCGTCGAAATTCTGGGAACGGGACTGATGCTGCTGATGACGCTGATGCTGATGCCGTTGTTGCCGCGATCCGCTTGGCGCGCCGCGGCGTCGCGACGCCCCTGGCATCGAACGGTGACGTCCGCGATGACACCTCGATGCTCGGACCACGATGACGCGATCCGAGACACTCTGACGCTGCCGTCCGACCAAACACGTCAGCCTATTTTCACGATCGACGTCCCCGTTTCCGCTTGCCAAATACTTTTCTTTTCGGTGACACTGTTGAATACGGACCCAGACCGTACGGGAGGGTCGACGAGTTTCGACTGATACGCGGAGCGGAGCTAGCTTGCAACTCGTGGTCGATTCAGATCGCATTCGCTGTCAATGGAAACACTGTGAATGGTTCTTTTCGTCGGGACTTAGCTAAATCAGATGCGAAGCACAGTTTATGGTTCATCGATAGGGGAGGGTTGTTGAATTTGAACAAGGACACGAATTCGACTCAATTCCCGACTCATGGTCAACCGAGACCACTAATAGCACTGTGATTGATTCTACTTTTATAGGTTACTCAGCGCAAATCAGATGTTGAGCAAAATTTATAATTAATCTATAGGGTAGGGTTATTCAACGCCAACTGACATTGAACTTTGAATAACACGCTAAATTGTCATTTTTTAAAGTGGCTACTTTTCTAAATTAGATTCGATTCAGAGATAATGTATTCGCCCCCGAAGTGCAAACTAAAAATACATCTTACGATGCGGTCAGGAAAAATTCAAACGTTGCACAACACCTAACCAAGATGAGGGTTGAAACGTTTTACAAATCCAAAAATAAAATTCGCGATAAAGTCTGCACGACTTAATATTGATCCAAAAAAATATCAAAAACATAATCCTTGAAAAATCAAAGAACCAGAAGGTATGAACCTCGCGAGAAAGACGCATGTAAAGAGAACTCGATCTCAAAAATAGCAGACAATGGCGCCAGGCATCATAAGCCGAGCCCAGTAACGTCCTTCCAAGCACCCTGGACGCTTAAGTTCACCGTTCCCCATGTGTCTGGGGGAGTATAATTGATTGATAGGGACACTCGAGTATAGAATAATCGTGAGCGAGACGGGAGGCCGGTTGCGGTGGATCGATTGCGACACGGGCAAAACAAAAGTCGGGAAAAATTCCGGAGACTGACGTCCACGGCCGGCACGTCGAGCCGGTGCACGCCGTAAATACGAAAGCGCAGGCTTGGCACGAGATAAATGTGGGTTGCTGGAGCGCAACGCGCGCAAACAGACTACGGCCTGCTCGCTGATGAATGGATATAATCCGGACGATTTGTCAGACACCGGTTTCCGGCCGGATTAAATCGGCCCTCTATCGGAGAGAGCAGCTCTCCTTCGAAATCCGAGATACCGCAAACTTCCTGGCCGGCTCTTAATATTCATCCGCCGCACAGTGGGACGAGACGACTTTATGGCGATCAAAAATCTTTATAGCATATCTTTTGTTTGTGTCCAGTAAGAGCGAGAATGAGAAACGTGGAGTGCGAGCGAGACGAAAACACGAGACACCAAACTGCGAGGCAGATGCAGCATTCGATTACTTTCGTTCTTAAAAGACGAGGGTTTATTCTTTTATGCTCGGGAGCTCTCTTTGTCGCATCCAGTATAAATACCAGGCACCGAAAATAATAGTTATTCTAAAATTTTCTGCGATAAAAATCATTGATGAAAAGTTGATGGTTACTGTAATTTAAGATAATCTACAGAAAATGTAAAGACAAAAATTCAAAGAGCGAAATAATTTAAAAATATCGAATTTCATACTTTTTCGTTACAAATAACAATTATTTGTGTCCAAAACGTTGAATCGTTAACGAAACATTATCGATGACGAAAAACTGTTTCGATTGCTCAAAGCAGTTATCGATGAGAGAGGTTCATTCCGATCGCTTATAAAAGTTGTCGATGAGAGAATTTCTTTTCACTTATTCATAATAATTATTGATGAGAAAATTCGTTTCGACGAGAAAATTGATGGTCTACTATTTGAAAGTTGTTCTATTTAATATTAACTATTACAAATTTCCTTCATCAATAACTGTTATGAGCGATCGAAATGAACTTCTCTCATTGCTTACTGTTATGAGCGATCGAAATAAATTTCTCTTATCGATAACTGTTATGAACAATCGAAATGAATTTCTCTCATTGATAACTGTTACAAGTGATGGAAATGAATTTCTCCCATTGATAACTGTTAGAAGTGATCGAAATGAATTTCTCTTCACGATAACATTTACCAACAAGAGAACAAATTTTCTGTTACTTGCCATCCTTCCTCGTAACCAATGCGATTTTAGTCGACGAAATACTTGACTTAATTCCATGACTTTTTTCTTTTTGGTTATATTTTGGTTATAGTTATAGTTCCTGATAAATACACCGGTTGTCGTCTTTCACATTCATTGTGGATGAATCATCCGGGTTGTCATTCAAAGGGTAGAAGTGTAAATCCGCCTTTACGGTCCCGGACCATCCGCAATAAGTCTGGTATGAAATATTTTCCGGGGAGACTCCCGGTGAAGGATTGCTTCGCTTGCTGACTCGCAGGGCTAGCTTCGCCTCCCGGTTAGTCTACGAAATTTGACAATCGGGGACTTGGGCAGCTTCATATCTTAGGACAAGAGCCTCGAACAGCTGGGCTGATTTTTGCAACTGGATTTTTGCAGGGAGGGGGTGTCCAAACGCGCGCAGAGAAGATATGGAAGGACTGAGTTTTGGAAATAGATTTTTCAATGGTTTTCATGATCAAATATTTGAACTCTTCAGGAACGACGCCCCCGGGCATTGTATTAACTAGAACGAATATTTTAGCACTACAACTATCACGGTCGAAATGACCGGCTTTCTATTTCACAATTATTGAAAGTATAAAAACGTTTTCGTGGGAAATTCTGAGTTGACTTCTTTATTTAAGCACATATTATTATGAAAATCGTTCAAAGTTTAAATAAATTCAATCTTTTCCCTGCAATAAGACGTTTAGTGTCAAAATTGATTACGCTCACTTCCTTCCCCAATTTACTACCCTCAGTTTCCAGAATATGAAAATTGCTGTGAAATATGTGAGAAAGTCTAAATAATCCGCGTATTACTAATAAGCTTATATTAAGAATCCACGAACGAGCATCGTCACTTTTAGAAAATCACACTAGCAAATTAGGCGAGTATAGGGGTGGCAGAAACTTCGTAGTTTAGAGTAAATGGTGTGGATCAGCTGAATTAGCTTCTAAACTTGTAGCTTTTTCGCCGAAATTTACTAAAATTGCTCGAAGAAGAGGAACAATCGCTTGTGCTAGTAAATTATGCAAGTGGGCACTTAATAATTTTATGGCAGTTTATAAAATTGGATTTTTTTCATACAAGTACTTTTAAAGATTTCAAACGCTTCGTGCGACTCACAGCAGTAAAAATCATGTTTCATATAACTCCAAATTGTCAGCAATTTGAGTTCGGCGTGTACCATTCTGTGTTGAGATTTCGTTTTACCTGGCTAGGTGCAATATCCTTTTTTATCTTCGAATCGAAGCACCCTGGTTCGTTATAGACCATTGTTTGGCAGCACTAGTAGCCAAACATCGACGAGAAACAGCGCCGGATAACTATCCTTGCAGTAGAACACTCTAAATTAGTACATTGTTGATTACAGTCGTATTGCTTTTATCACGTGACAAGGTACCGTGAGCGAAATTTTAGTTGTTTCTAAAAAATAGCTCGGCGGTTTTCGAAGAATATTTAATTGAGCTAGCTGAAAGACGACTAAAATACATCCCAGACAATTTAATGTATATCTAATCCAGATTATTATACTTTCCTTTTTGGAACATGCTGCAAACTTCAAAGACAAATCCCGTACGCAGAACCCTGTAGGGCTCAAGGCTAACCCAAAGAGGTAGCCCTATAACCGCTTTTGGGCTACCTAGCCGAGCTACTTGAGCTTAACTTGTTAAGCTGCCTAACACATATTACGTGCACCAAAAGCCACCGGAACGAAATCCCTGAATAAAATACGCCACCCAGATTCTTACATTTTTCTGTTTAGAGCATACTGCAAGCTTCAGAGACAAATCCGATACATAGGAGCACTGTAGGGTTCAGGACTAATACAAAGAGACAGGCCCAATAGAACCACAAGGCTGCAGTCCGGGGCGATTTTTACCATTTTTCTATGTTTCCGAGATATTCCGGGGCAGCAAGACCCTGTTTACAACTCCCTCGCGGGACAGGGCTTAACCCAAGGCACACGAGGACCGTCTCGGTCTCGGGTAGTATCAACAGACAAAATTACAGTCATTGTATCAGGAATGACCTTTAGACCGTCTCCCACGCGATAGGAACCGGGGCAGATCGGCTTACTCGCTCGGAACGATCCGCGATAAACGATGTATCGGTGTATCGGCCCCCGAGTTTTCTGTCGTGGGAAACGACGCCGGCGCGTCGCGGCGTCGACTTCAGCATCGGCGTCGCTCGCAAATACAGTAGCGCTCGCTTAAGGGGTTATATACAACCAGGAGGCTCAAAAAAGCAATTTTTTAAGAATTTTTTCCTGAGACTTTTACGTTTATTACTGTAAAAATTTTTACACATATTATGGTAACTTTTAACTGTATTTTAACATTTTTTATTTGTAAAAATAATAATTTTTAAAAAAGCTGCTATAGCTAATCTCCAGGAGCTCCTCTCAAAAAAGGCGCCTTGCGGTGACCGTGATATCTCTAAACGATATATCGTCTAAAATGAAAAAACGAACCGGATTTCGTTAAAGTAATGTATAATCTTGTAATTCATCGAAGGTTTCTTCCCACCGATGAATACTTCTTTTTTTATAAACAATTTAAGGCCAAAATTTTTGTGAGAAATCGTTTTTTTTTTTTTAGAAGTCGCCATTTTGTCAAAAGTTTTATTTTGCTTATTCCTTCGATTAATTACAAGATTGTACATTACTTTAACGATATCCGTTTGGTTTTTTCATTTTAGATGATCCAGTCCAGAGATATCGTGGTCACCGCAAGGCGGCTTTTTTTTTAGAGGAGCTCCTGGAGATAGCAGCTTTGAAAATAATTATTTTTACAAATAAAAAATGTTAAAATACAGTTAAAAGTTGCCATAATATATGTACAAATTTGTACATTAATAAATGTAAAAATCTTCTCAAGAGAAATTCTTAAAAAATCGCCTTTTTGGGCCACCTGTCTGTATACAACCCCTTAAGCTTGCTAAATCTGTTACAATGAAATTTGCACGAACCATCCTCACTCTTCCCCCACCGCTCAGTGCCTCGAGCTCGACGAAGCCTTATCTCAGTAGGTAAAAGCCAATTACATGATAAAGTTGACTTCCGGATCGCAGACTTAGAAATTTAAGTGGGCACTATGTTATAGCGTATATCGATTGGTACCGCGGTCGGCGCGTCGCGATTTCGGCCACTGCAGAATGCAGATGCACACCGGCTGCAACGAGAGCTCGACCTCATCCTCGCGGGCGGACACACTGACCCATTTCCGATGCCAGAGGAATTTTCCAAGAACGCTCCAAACTCGATGCCTTCACGGAAAAGCCGTTTCGACGCAATGTTTCGCGGTCCCCGAAGTTATGCCTGTCACATGTCCGCGTGAATAGTGTATGCGCCAGCTGCGGATACTTTGCGAACCAGCCGAAAGTTTCACGCGCTCGGGATTGCTATGGCTCGGCACGCGAGTATGAATTTGTGTGGACTGATTACGTTGGGGAAAGAGAAAGAAATTTTAATGTTTTAGGAGTGTTGTTAACCTTTAACACCCGTACCGTACAATTTTCATGTCATAGTTAGACCGGACTTTCGTGCACTTACAGCGTGTGCAAATTTACGAATTCTTATGCAAAATGCGAACTTTCTATACCAATAGTAGAAAATTCTTTCTTCCTTTAATAATTTGAATAGACTGAAAATAATATATTGGCATTTTTAAATTTCTTTAATCGGGTTACTATATTAAAGTTCATCCGCTCAATTTGGGCATAAATGCACAAAATCCGGAGTCTATTAATTACATTTTTATTTTATTTTCATCGTATGATGTCATCGAGTTAACGAAAGATCGAGTTATCGATTTTCCTTTCTTATTAGTGGATGTAAGTACAATGTTTTCTCGGTATATGTCAGCAACACGGGTCTTGCCAGCGACATACATATATTGTCCAGGAGATACTATTACTCTTTGATCCACGGAACCTCGTATCCGATCCGTATTATTTTCACACTCCTCGGTGTTCGAGGCCTCTCGAGCTTTGCGACCCCTCATGGGGTTATCCCACGATAGTGGGGATAATTCTGCGACTTTTATCAGTCTGGTATTTGCGACATATATCGAAAAAGACTGTAGTGTTGGATTTATGAAACAGACAACCAATTTCTATAACAGTTTTACTATACATATTATGTTACATTAATTAAAGGGAGCAACAGAGTTTGTCGAGGCAAAAAAGTTTTGCAATGAGACCATTTTCAATAAAAACGGAATTTTAGAGACAGCTTGAATTATGAAGAGTTCAGATTCTTTATCAATAGATCTTCTATCAGGGGATTCAAAAAGTGTTTCTGGTGCAAGTAAGTATAGCTGAAAATATGTCACTGAGGATCTTATGTGTGTACGTATTCGTAATACTAGTGAAATTCAGTAAGAAGATCTAGAAAGGAGAGCGTGCAGTAAAGAAATGTAATTTCTAGTAAAGGGATGATTCAGTAAGAAGGTTTTATTTCCAGCGAGAAAACGCGATTCGGTAATAAGATTTGTAGTCAAACGCGACTGAAGTTGATTCCGCAAAGGAATCTTGTTCGATAAACAAAACAAAAATGGTACAATTTGAAGAAGCATAAAGACGACAGTTCAGGATCAGTCGCATCGGTCCCATCTGGTAGCACATCGATCACAATGTTGTAAAGACATTACTCTGCCACGGCGCGGATAACATCGACCAACAAAGCTACGAACGCCGACCAACACGGATAATCAACACGCGAACAAGACTTCGGACCAACAGCAATTAACCACCGGTGAGTAAACAAGCCGGATGAATGCGCAACGAGAGTAATCTGTCAATGATCTGGGACTACGAAGATTTTGTCGTAACGATCGCCCGCATTAGAACCGTTCGGGTTGACTTGGTTCAAGAATCACAATGGGACAGACGGCTGAAACCACATCTGATGCAGCATAAATTTTCCTGTACAACGACACTCGTAAATAGCAGTGTGCTCGTATAACCAGGGACCAAAAATAACAGTTACTCTAAAATTTTCTAAGATAAAAATCACTAATAAAAAGTTGACTATTACTGAAATTTAAGATAATCTACGCAAAGTATAAAGAAAAAAATTCGAAGAACAAAATGATTAAAAAATATCGATTTTTATACTTTTGGGTTACAAATAATAGTTATGAATGTCCAAAAAATTGGATCCTCCTCGTTAACCAATACGATTTTAGTCGATGAAATACTTCTTATTCCGTGACCTTTTTCGTTTTGATTATAACAGTTATGGTACCTGCGTATAACAGCAGGGTGCCAAAGTTTCTGCTTCGTAAGCGAATTTAAGTCATACCGTGCCGAAACGAAAAGTCACAACGTCATCGAACGAAATCCATTTTATCGAAAAAATCTAATTATAAACCGGAGTATTCTGGTCATTAGGGCGGGCGAGCAATGGGAATAAAGCCGCGCCTTTCAACAACGGTCCTTGGCAATGATCCCAAAAGCAGTAACTCAGCGTGCTCATCAATGGCGCATTCAGAAAACTATAGCACAGAATTCCGATGAGAAAATCGACCATCTGCAGAAGTAGAACCTCCATTATTCGAAACGATGATTTGTGAATTCTTTATTATTCGCTCACATATGTAAACAGTTTAATTTAATGCGATCTATACATAACACGATTCACTGAGCAAATCATTGACAATATAGCACTGCAGCTAGGTAACTGTTCTATTCACACACTCGTATTCTACTAACTAGCTCGCATAATCGAGATTTTACTAATCGGTATACTTTTTTCTGCGGTCGATTTGCAACGTGATATAACTCGTAGATTTTTTCAATTTTTTTACTTGGTTAAAGGAATCCTGCATTATTAAAAATTAATAATGATGCTGCCCCTAGCCATTCGGGATGAAGGACATCAAAAATTGTGAAAAAATAAATCAATATTAATAAAAATACAAATTAGTAAATAGAGAGAAATTAAAGATTAAAAGTTAGAATTTTTCGCTTTGCTAGCATTAGTACGAGTCTCCTCGATATTCGATTCCTCGTTGGCTCGGTCATCGAACGTGTTTACCGGTTGACTAGTTCCAAGAGGATCCTCCCAGTGATGGGGATAAGATGTTGACCGTTACGGTAGAGATCTTTTCGACAGTCACGGAGACTATACTGTAGCGACGTGAACCGAATGCCGAAATTAGGTGGGACACTCTGTCCAGCCCTTGCAGAGCGGCATTCGATATTCGCCGGACCATTCGCCGAGCGCAACTTCGATTGCAAGCATTCGCGAACGTCGGCCCGGGGAATCGCGAAATTCCTGCCGCGCCGGAAGGAGAAATCGCGGGGACCGGTGGAAGGGCGAGGGGTTGGGAGGTGCATGAGATCGCTTTCGAAGACTAGTTGCTTATTACGGTAATGCGGGGGAGTAGGGGGTTCGCGAAATGGAAAACTGGGAAGCACTCGAGGGAATGTCGAGGACTACGGACGCGAGAAAGGCCAGTCACCTCAGGAACAGGAGGAGCCGGCCGCGCGACACGGACGCCTGTAATAGTTCAGCGGAATTTAATCGAGAGACGGCAATTGTTTCCTATTAACAGTTATGAAAGCGCTCCGGCGCGATACGATGCGATGCCGACGAGGTTCGCCGAGAACCTCTTTGAACCGTCGCCGACCGCCGAAGCCGTACGTATCCCCCTCAGACAGTCGTTTTAATTGGAATCCATTCGGGAAGATTGCGGGCCGAGCCACGGACTCCGAATCACCCTAAAATTGGTCGCGGAACACGGGCAACCAAAATACTGTCCTTGTGCGCGCTGCCATTCTGGAACGGCCACCTGGAATCCTCGACAATATGGCCGCCATGGAATGGAAAATCACGATTCACCGTAGAAAAATTCTATCCCTCTGCTACTCAAATTTCTCGAAAACGAAGCTGCCATTGATGTGAAAATTGAAGTCACCTCTTTACAATGGCTCCTTAAAAATCGGTGTACGATTTTTTTCACTGCCTTATAGCCCTTTGAAAGCCCTCGCGGTATAACTTGTACCACTGTGAAGTTGTCGGCACACCTCTCATTCGAAGCTCGATAAAACCACTGGCAAAAATCGTGGCATCAATTGTTGAGGTGTCGTTATAAAATGGAAGCTTCAATCTTTAAATCCACGGTGGTATCCGTCAAGAAAAAAATTTTTCGAAGTTTTCACACAGACATTTGACCCACGGATTATGAAATTAGAGACTACTAGCTTGAAAACAAGTCTTTTGCAAAATGATCACAGAGCACCGGCTGTTTAATGTGTATGGATATTTTGAAATGCTTTCAATCTACGAACGTGCCAATCATTGTGTTTATTTTGATGTGTCAGTCATAGTATTTATATTGATTTGTCAACCATTGTGTTTATTTTGATGTGTCAATCCTCACAACGTGTTCCATTTCCTTTTCCTTCAGGGCGAGAAGAGATAAAAGCTAGAAGCGATCAGAAAATTTATTTAAAATATTGTAACTAGTAGTAACTAGGATAAGATAAGATTGAGGAACAAATGCTACACCAACACGTATTTCTTCCACCTTCTGATCCGCAATTCGCATCCAAGAATGACGGAAGCTGCTGCGGAACGATGTAGAATATTTCTCATCTTCCTTGGACACAGATTAAGTTGTAAACTCCGTGGGAAACAGTGAATCGACCCAGATAGGATTTTTCTTAACCCGTGGTCAAGTCCGCCAACCTCAGTTTCTAAGAATGAAACGAAGGAACGCCGGAAGTCATCGGATAAACTACAAACTATTCGTAAGATAGTTCGCCCGGTATCTCGGCCCGCGTCGATAAGAGCAGTCCGATTACGAGCAAAAGAATCGAAGGCATCGGCGCGACGGCGCGGCGTGAGCAACGATTGTGTACATTCGTCGCCGATGCGGTGCATCATCATCGGGAAGGTTGCTGTTGTTGCAACGCGTCGTCGTTATCGGAATCGCGAACTGCAACCTCCAGTACTGCGGACCGCGAGAAATTTCCATGCACGCGCGATCGTGAGAGAACGCGATTCCAAAAGGCGCAATTAAACGGCGAGCATTTCCAGAGGATTCAAGGAGACCCTGCGGAACTTCGTCAGGAAATTCTTGTTGAAGTTATTAAGACATTTTTCAGTACTTCACGAGAAAAGTATTGGAAGAATCCCTCGGCGAAGAAGCCCCGCGAGAGAATTGTCTTTGGTGTTGTTTTATTGACCGTTCGACAGTCTCCAGTTGCGAAATTGTGCATTGACAAAACAAACAAACGTAATATTTACTTTTTGCAGGCGAGAAGGCTCTTTCGATGTTAGCGGTAACGCTAGAAAATCGTTGAGAGTTCCAGAGTGGTTCTTTATGTACCCTTGGAATATAAAATATCTTGACATATTACACGAAACAAATTGCACAAAGATCGTTCCTGTCTTCATGATTGTAGAATATTTCTGAATGCATTACTCTTCACAGCAATAATTAAAATAAAGTATTCTCTCTTTTAAATCCTTTTAATGGACGATCTGCGCGAATTTTATGTCTTTATTGCTAGTCGCTTCGAATCAATTTCCAGGGAACAATAGGAGAAAATAAGAGCAGAGGATAAGAAAAATAAGGCATTACGTCGAGTACAAAGAGAACCTCCGAAGGGAGATCTTGTGGTGGCAAGCAGAAAGAGCCGCTTAATAACATCAAGATGCAACGTCTCGACCAGGAGAGATCCCATTCCTGCGCCATCTTAATCTGCATTTTGCTTCTGAATAACGTGCAATGCTTTCCGCGAACCTCATTTACGGAGAACGTCTTTTCTGCGTACGGCGATCGATAGATCGGCAGGATGGATTAACACGCCGACTATTAAATAAAGCGATTTGAGAAAGCCTCGCAATATAATTATACAGTGAATGATTAAGGAAATATTAATTTTAATCCTTTTCTAATTGAGCAAAAAATTAGTTCATCTTACCGATCGTTCTATTGAGTTCGAAATAGATTGAAAATCGTGAAACTCTTTTAAACGTGTGTTCGCACTGTCAGTTCAAATGTTAATTATCCCGTGCAGCGCCACGTGGTAGAAGCAATTAAGCAATTAAGCAATTAAGCACGCGATTCCGGTCCGTTGTAGACTGCCGGTGACAATCGCGAAGCTAGAGAACACCTAATTTCGATTTTAAAGGAGCTGAGTGAAAAGCAGGATTTTATTTAAGCGAGGAGATATATTGATGAAGTAGGACGACGAAGAAGAAAAAGAAGAAGAACGAAAGAGGAGGAAGGGTAGAGCGGTAATTACGATTTTAATATCTCCCCCGTTTATACCGGTTGAACATCAAGCGATAAAGATCATAACGCCTCCTCGAACGATTCTTTCACGGCGAGGAGAAGATTTACTGTCCACTCGACCCTCCTTTCTCCTTTCACCCGTCTTTCTCTGTCGGGTCGTCGGGTAAAGCTAGTTTTACCCGTGGATGCCGCACGAGGGCGACTCGCCTCTCTCTCCCTCCCTCTTTCTCTCTCTCTCTCTCTCTCTCTCTCTCTCCCTCTTTCTCTCCCCCCAGCCAATTTGTAATCACTTAACAAGATTGCGTGAACGGTGCGTGCCCGCGATTAACGGAACGTCTGTAATTTATAGGGCGTCGGTGAACCATAAATAAACGCGATTCGCCGTGGGACACTTCTCGTTATTTATGGAGATATTAATTAGCCAGCCGCCGCGACGCAGCGCACGATCACCCGCTTCATTGATTACCTATCAACGCACCGACGGAGCCGGTGGCTCTTTTCGTTGAGCCACGGTATTGTTGGAGGAATAGTCCACGCATGCTTAGGCGAAGATTAGGTAATCGCTGTGAGCGGAGGTAATGACGGTCAGTACTATTATTAAAAAGTGTCCTATATTTTTAACTTTTCCTGTTTACGTTTTACTATCTCCGTTCGCACATCGCCATGGCCCAACCGTTGCCTAACAGCCGAAGAAAAACAAGCTGCATCTGGTTTTCAGCGTGATGGATTACCTTCTGTGCAACACATGAGCGATTGTACCAAGTTTGAGCATTTTTTTATCTTTTTTCAGGATTTTTAGAACAATGGAAAATGTTAAGAATGGTTAGACAAAAATCTGTGACCGACATTTGACCTGTTTTTGGTACTATTCATTCTGCAACTCGTAAGGGGAATTGCGATGGCTACGTAGGGGCAGTGCTGGTAGACAGGGGAAATAGAGGGGAAGACAGTTACGCTCTCTCTCTCTCTCTCTCTCTCTCTCTCTGTCATTACCGGATTAATCACGTGACATTGTGACACATGCACGACGGAAACGAAACGCGTCACGTGACCGAGCCGTGGCGGAAGCGTGGGGATGCTCGTTACCAGGGAATGAGGGAACAACGTCGTAGAAGGGGTAAGGTAGAGTGGGAGGTACCTTTTTAGTTGCACGTCTTCCATTTTAAGGAGGCCGGTAAGCATTTGACCTTGACTGTCACGCTATGTTACGCTGCGCCTTCGTTTCTAGACCTTTTATGTCTTAAATAAGTAAGTAATCAATTAAAAATGCGTAGCACCGTGTTTGTACATGTGTTTCCTTCTGTGTTCCACTAAATAAAACTCTGCTTAAATAGAAAATTACAAGAAGCATTTTTCCCACACCTGGAAAGTCGAGTCGATGAGACATCGTCTTTTGCAAAGTGGCTCTCCCCCTCGGACGCTGCATGAATTATGCAAACGGAGACGTTCGAAGTCTCTCCGCTTGAACTAAAAAGATAAGTGAAACGAAGCTTTTAATCTATTACATGTTTCGCGAACAATTTCGCGGGAGGTCAAGTTAATTTGCTGGTTCACGAGACCGTGGGATCCGTTTCCCCGGATCGTACGATTCCCCATAAATTACAGAACAGCAACATTATCGCGTCATTGATCATCGACTGGCAGACACAAAGGCATAATCCGTCGCGTTGGTAAACAGGTCGCGTAAGTTCGAAACGCGGGCAACAATCGGTGGACCGATCAGCATTGGCCTAATCGGTGGCCGGTTTACAAAGGGCCGGTCCCCGTATACGGCCGGATCAATCCTTCGTTAGACTTCTGTCAGTGATTTACATTCGAGCTTCCCTCTGATCTCCGTTCTGTCGGGTCTGTTGGGTCTTTCTGACCCGAATCCGGTGACCGTCGAGGAACAGGACTCACGAAATTGATTTGCCACCGTGAACTTTGCTGTTTGACCACGTCGACCACCGTGGTGCAACTGACAATAAGCAACGCGGCCACCAAAATCGAGTTGGTCGTACAATTTTCGACTTCGATCGACCTTTTCGAATTGAATTATCCAATCTCATATCGCTTCTCATATCATTAAATTAAAAATTGCATTAAATATAGAGAAAACATAAATTTTAAAACAGTAAAAACACTATCGATACGTACTTTATTTAATTCTCACTTTATATTATTTAAGGATAAATTTCATTACAGAAGACGACGACATCCATACGACTTTTAACACTGTGAAAACTATCGACTACAGACGTCTATCTAATTCCCATTTCATATTATTCAAATGCATTTCACACGACGAGAATATCTAAAACATTTTTAACACAAAGAAGCACATCATCGATAATTTATGTTCGGACCAGCTCTGTTATAAATTAAATAAGAACCAAGGAGTTTAAAACGCCAGCCCCGGGCTACGATATCGAAGAGATCAGAGGAAACGACAACAGCATTATTTATAATAATTATGTTCTCTTCCGTGTCACGAGCGGCATTTAACGGAGGAGAACAGGCTGTCCTTAAAGTCTCCTATTTTTCCGTGGGCAGAAAAGTTTCCGTGGAAGTGAAACCACCGTCGGACGGTTATTATTTTTTAAAAGCCGCGGCCTCGTTACGTCGGTAGCAGTGTTTCAGAATTTGAATCTGAGACTCGAATGGCTCGCGGCACAGGCTTCCTACTTACGCGGCTTAATGGCGAGTGTCGACCGAGTATTAAAAGTTCCCGGGGCAAAGTGGATTACGAGCCCGGGGCCCGCCAACAAACCGAATCGAAACGGGAAACTGTACTTTTCAATTATAAGGCTCGAGGAATTTCCGCGACGGCGCCGTTGTTAACACGACCGCGTTTCGCCGTGTGAAATAGAAGTGTTACGATGCGAGTGCGTCGTTCGTAGTATTTCAGGGATGTTTACGACACGGTCGACTGAACTCCGCTATTTTTTAGAAAATCGTACAAGTGTTAATTTCTCTTAATTAGTTTTGAAAATAGACTATAGCTAGGCAAGAACTGGAGGAAATTTTTACCTATGGAAAATATTTCGGATAAAATATTCTCTATTTTTCTATTTGAACAAGGGACTTGTATTTATCAAGAAAACGGAAGGAACTGCGAACACTTCGGCCGTTCCTTGATTAATTTTGAAGTCAGGTGATAGCTAGGTTGCAGTAACTGAAATTGTTGATGACTAAACACCAGGGACCATAATTGTTATAACCAAAAAGAAAAAAAGTCATGGAATAACAAGCATTTCATCGACTAAAATCGTATTATAACAGTTATCAGTGAGAGAAGTTAATTTCTATCGTTATTGATAATAAGTCGTAACTGTTATTGATGAAGGAAATTTGTAATAGTTATTATTAAATAGTACAACTTTCAAATGGTAGACAATTATGAACAAGTGAAAAGAAATTCGATCATCGATAACTATTATAAACGATGGAAATAAATTTCTTTCATTAATAACTGTTATGAGCGATCGAAACAGTTTTTCTTCATCGATAACAGTTATCGAGGAGGATCCAATTTTTTGGACACTAATAACTGTTATCTGTAACTAAAAAGCATAAAAATAGTTATATTTAATCATTTCCTTCTTCGAATTTTTGTCTTTATATTTTATGTATATTATCTTAAATTTCAATAACAATCAACTTTTCATTAATTTTATTAATGTTTATGTCTTTATTATTTTATTAATGTTTGTTAATGCCAATGTTAGAATAACTGTTATGTTTGGTCCCTAGTTTAGAGATGAGAAGAACTGGAGAGAGGTTGTACCGAATGCAAAAATATTTGGAATAAAATATTCCCTATTTTTCTATTCGAACAAAGAACCCTTATTTGCCAGAAGTACGGCAGAGAGTTCTTCAAGGACGTACTATTTCGTTAATTAGTCGCCGCGAGTTTATCAACGGACTCTTCTTGATAACGGCGACAAAGCTCCGCGCCGCGCTAAAAGTGCGAAGTCGGCGCACACGCGGAAATTATTCTCTTCCCGCGCGGAAGTGCAGATTGCGAAGCGACTTCTGAAATACAGTGTAACACCGCTTTGTGATCGTAATTAGCTCGTACAAAAGGAAATTTAACTCTGCCGGCCGCGTCGCGTTGGCGATCGCCTCGAATGTAATTCCGGAATTTCCACCACCGCGTATTTTTCACGAGGACACACCGCCAGTCCGAATTTTGGCTAAATTACTCGCGTGAATTTAATTCGCTGTGTTTACAGCGCCCGAGCGCCGAATTCGTTTGCGAAAAAAATATTTAACGGTCTGGCACCTTTGTGGAAACGAAGCGATTATTTTCGCGGTTTTTGTTGTTGCGATGGATCTTCAAGCTGAAAGGTCTATGAAGGTTAAATGAATTTTGCATGGCCAATGAAAAATGCAAGATGGCCAAGTGTCGCATTATTAAATATTGAAGATATTTCATGGTATTATTTTACATTTTAAAGAACTGCGTTTTGGTGCGCAAACAGAAAGAACTCGAACGTATTGCATTATATATTAACAGAAAATGGCTGGCTCCACGTCAGAGTAAACATATGCGAATAGGATAAATTTTTCATGGCTGTCTAAGCGCAGGAAACGGTTGAAAGGGCCCCTATTAAAAATTGAAGACGCGGGACTGAACAATAACGAAAAGTGGAGCAAGTGATGCACACGGTGTTCCCTCGAAGGTAAAAGTGGTTTTATGTTTCAAAAACCACTTTCCCCGAAGGTAAAAGTGTTGTTGAACAAAGAGCAGGTGGTTCACGCATTGAACGAGCTCCTCCGCCATTGTTCTGAGTTCGATTTCGTTCCCGTTCCTCGCGGTTAGCTTCGACCCTCTTTGTTTTCCCGTTTTCGTTCCCCACTCAAGTAACGTGTACAAGCTCGAGCGTAAATCGCGAGGCGGGCGGTTAACGCGATTTGAAAACGCGAGCTCGCGAAAAGGGCTCGGCCCCGGGGCAAAGAACGACAAACAAAACAGCGGGGAAACTCGCGGAATCCGGTCGAGAACACTGGAAAGGCGCGAAGTGGAAACGCGGCCGCTGTAAAAGCTGAACAATTTTTTTCGCTGAAAAACTCCACTGCTCCGTTTCGCTCTTGCGCGAGAAAATCTGGGGAAAGTCGGCCGATTCGACGGATGCACTCTCGAAAGTTGCAGCTGCAGTTGCATCCTCGAGCATCTTCTCGGGGTCGCGAAAAACACGTCTGCTCGGTGTGCGATTGCAATTTGTATAAATATCCGCTACGACTATAATCCGACACTGGCGATCTTCCCTATTGCTGCGAGAAAAACGTTTTGTTGTAAAAAATACTCTCTGGGAATATATAAAATATATTTCGAAAAGGATGATTGTTGCTGAGTCACAGCTCCAAAAACTTCGACATCGAAGCAATCTAATTAGAGGGAACTAGAAAGCTAAAATTAACCGCAACAATAATTTCTTTGTCTCGTCTGCATATCATAAATCTTAATAAAATTCATTGAGCACGAATATTCCACGACGAAAGTCCATTTCTAAACCTGATAAAAGAATAGTGCCACTTATATATGAGCGACGTGTCAGACAACGTGATGGAGAATAAAATCAAATGATCATGTTGACTATCATGTCTGCCTTCAAAAATGAAAACAGTGAAATTGAAGCAGTCTTAGTGCACTTTGGAATTTGAAAACTTTCCGTCGCGTTCTACGAGCTAGTCAAGCGGGTCTTTTAGGAGGTCTTAAAAGTCCTCAGGTTCGCTGACGGTTTAACCTTTAGCACTCGAGTCGACACTAAAAATCGCTGTATCATTATTCAAAATATTTTTTGTATTATTCAATTTGTTCATATTTTAATCACTCAACATTTAAGTGTTGTATAAGTAAATTGTATAAAAAATGTTGTATAAAAAATGAATAGTAGAAACACTCTAAGTCGAAAGAGATGTTTGGTTTTCGAGTTCAAAGGTTAATAGTAAATTCCGTAGAACGGAGTTCGAGACAAAGGAAAGGCGTGCATTCTGTTTTCGCTTTGAAAACAAATGGAATCGCGTAGACGAAAACAGTCTTCGTCGAGCTTCCGAGCTAAACATTTCTGAAAGTTTCTAGAGATCCTTTGAAACACGATCCGGTTCGTCTTCAACCTCTCCCAATCTTCTTCAACTTCCTTAAACGGTAGGTTAGCCTACTTTGAATCTCCTCGGATGCTTTTGACCTTCCTGGAGTCTCTTCGGCAACTGCAAACTAGCTTGGATCCTCATCAAGACTCCAAACCTTCTTGGATCCCCATTCAGCTGGTCTGTTTCGTTCTCCGGTGACCTCTACTGTCCTTCGCGCGTCCTCTACTGCTGCTCCCTCCCTCTCTTCGACAGCTCTACTCATTCTCGCGTGTTTTCATCCTCCGATCTTTATCTTCCGCAACTTGAAATCTTCTTGGACTCTGTTCAACTCCTCTACACAGTGCTCTTCAACTCTGTGTAATCGTCTGTGACGTTGTTCGAGTATTTTCAATCGCTGCTGACCTTCTTCAAGATTTTTCAGCTGTTTATAACTTCGACTATCTACATGTGCGTTTTGTTTTTTTTTTTCAGAAACCTTTACACGTTGGTCCCTTTCAGCTACTTTAACTATGAATAGTTCCGACCTCTGTTAACAGTCTTCAGCAGTCGTTTATCTTCTTCAACTTCTAATCTTGTTGGACTCACTTAAATTAATCTTAGCTACTTTTCATCATCTTCGACAGTCTTCCGGTAGCTAAAATTGTCTTCAAGTAAAAAGCTTCCATCAACTCTCTTCAGCTACTCCTAATTTCCTTGAACTACTACCCTGCCTGGTCCTTCTCAAGCTACTCGACTAACAGCTCCGATCATCTTGGACAGCCTTCACCTACCTAGAACTGTCTTCAACTTCCTTCAGGTATTTCTTATCCACATCTTTCTTCAGAAACCTCAAGCTTCCATAGACTCTCTTCAGCTACCCCTAATTTCCTTGAACTGCTACCCTGCCTGGTCCTTCTCAAGCTACTGGACTAACAGCTCCGATCATCTTCGTCGACCTTCACCTACTTAAAACTCACTCGACCTGCTTTTGACCACGCTTCGTTCTCTTCAACCATCTTGATGAACCTTTCCAACCAGCTCTGCTCCCTTTTAATCATCTCCAGCCGTCTTCCCCAAATCTCAGAGGTCTCGAACCATTCGGCAGATCATCTCCCTAGGGAAAACCAGCGTAGAGGCTTTTGTCATCATCCAACGGCTAAAGCTCTACGAGAGCCGACAACATCCTTTAACATCCCTTTCACGACGAAATCTTCCGTTCCCTAGATCATTGTCTTTCAAGAAGCGTAACAAACGTGAAGAACAAACATGACCGGTGTAACAATGGGGGATTTATCCTATCGTTCGAGAGAAGTCAACGCACTGGACGTCAACGTCGACGGAAATAGAAGGTCGTGAGTCCCGACGACCGTCTCGCGACCATTCGCGAGCTATCGAGCCGTCGAAGATCGACCTCGGGACCTCGAGCTCGACGACAGTTCGATCAGCGATCTTCCAGACGAGCTCGGACCCTGACACGAACCCTCCGAGACGACGACAGAGCCGCTTCCGGTACGGATCGATGGATCGCGAGGGATCCTCGGCAGGTCGGGGCTCCATTGACATCGTTTAACGAAGCGTCGTCGTCGGAAGAATCCACGCGTTGATCTACGGCGATCTTAAAATAACCCTATGCGACGCGTCATGGGAGTAATCAGTGCGTCGCAGTACAATGGAAACGATCCGCCATAAACGCCCGCCGGTTAATTGAAACCGTTCGCACTCTTGTTGTTATGCACATTGTCATCCGTCCTGATACGATCGACGGGAATTGACTTTTCGACCGGACGAATGCGATCAGTATGAATACCTAATCTTTGATCATCGTCTTTCTGTCCCTGTTCCTCAGTCGTTTGTAACGTTTATCGCGAGTGTTGTAGAACACGTTTTTATTGTTCGTGTACAATGTTTATAATAATGCTCCCTCTGTCCCATAATAATAGTACCAGGTGATGAATTTAATTTGTCCCCCATAATGATACTAGCAAAAGAAAATGAATATAGAACGCAACATTTATTATAAAAAAAATTAGATTAAATTGAACAATACATTAAAAATATTACTCCTAATTTCTATTCTGTGTGTTCAGATTGTTTCTGGACTTTTCAATCATTTCGGTACTACATTTTAAACTTATAGGTACGATCACTGGCTGCGAAGCTTCGCTTTTCCTATATGCCTGAGCTTAAAATTATTGGAACTATCGTTCTTCAAACTCTCTTTTTTCATCTTACTTTTACGATGGGTTGATATTCAACTGGAATAAAACAATTGATTTAGATCAGCGGATGAAATTAGAGAAATGATTATAATTCGTAATGATTGGGATAACCTAAAAATTAAAAGATGTGTCAAAAGAAATGACAGATGTCGTAAAACTTTGTTTTTGATCGAAGGCTTCGCAAATTGGCGCTACAACATAACGTACAGCTGCATTCGCCAATAATTCCCGTTTAAATATCCCCTCGCCACTATTATTATGGGACAGAGGGAGTAATAAATATAAGAATAATTCAGAAATATATAAAATTATATGGGATATTATTTTAGACAAGCATAACTACGTGTAACTATCTTAACTCATTAGCGTCCATTGTACTTGCTTGAGTACAGGATAACAAGATTATATTTGTTTGCTTCTAGCGCCCTCTAAGATTGACTAGATGTTTTGCCCATCGTTTGCTAAAATTTAAACAAAAATTCTTGGGCGTTAATGGGTTAATACGGACGTGGAAGGTGAACGAAAATTTTGGAATATCGGTATCGGCGCGTTCGCGTTGGTCAGTCTTTGGAGTCGCGAACGCCAGCGTTCCCTCGGCATCAAATAAACCCGGTGGTTCCCAAAATACAGCGGAGTACGTTTTCAGCGAAGATTTCGTAAACCGTGTCGAGTAAATCAGAAATAGCCCGTACCGAGATCCGCTCAGCTGTATCGGCTGTGGTTAACCCCGAAAAATTTATCGGCCGAATTATCGTGACCCTGTAATTTTCCCATCGCCCGGTGTCCCTGATACGATAATGAAACAGACAGAACAAAAGCTAATCGAGCTCATCGTTTGACAACAAACCACGCTAAAAGTCGAATTTGTACGAACATCGAGCTCCCCGTACGTCAACTTTAAAATACAGTAGCACCAATTAACAAGCAAGAACACAAATTTTGTTAACAATCGTACTTTGACTCTTTTTACTTGGAAAATATCTTTCTGAATGAATACATTTCTTAGCTTTCCGACTCACGCCGATATTTCGATAATTCAGTTTTATTCCGATATAAGACGACGGCTCGGGAACGGCTTTCGTTGTATTTCGGATCAGGGTATCTATGCGGCTTGACTTCGTTGAGCATATGCATAACCTTCTAAGCGGTGTCGGGCGAAGAATTTCAAAAGACATTGACACTATAAAACATTTAATCGTTCTCCCTTCACGTGTTACAATATGTATTTCCATACAATTGAAATGAAACTCCATGAAATGAAGGAGCATATAAGTATTACGAAATAGGTAAACAAACTGAAAATGTTTGGACACTAATCGAACACGAAATAAATTCCATTCTAATTACGCCACAGATATAACGTCTCGGACACCGAAAACATTTTTCGGCGGAAAATCCGGCGAGCTTCTAACACGCGGGAGGTTAGGTATGAAAAGTTAGAAGAGATCTTCGAGAACTTTGGTCCGACCTCACCGCCGCCGAAAAGTCTTTTGCGAACTGGCTTCAAAGTTTAGCATTTAATATCCAGAAGGCTGGTTAAGCCGGAAGTTTGATATTTCGAAGATGTGTTTTTCAGCATCAGCGAGAAGTTTTATAAGTCGGGGCTGGTGCAGTGAGAATCAAGATCGCGAGCAGCTTGACTCCCTCCCCCCCCCCCAGTCTTCTCAGCGAACTTCTTCGACTGGGAATGTCTCCTGTGCGTATCGGGGCCGAAGATCTCTTCGAGTACTTATTTCAAGCTGCATGCTAACTTATCTGTAATGCTCGCTATCTGGAAAGCTGATTGAACTTGAAATCCGATCTTCTATGAAAACGGTGTCTCTCGAGTGCACTGGGACACTCTGTGCGTTGGCTTTGATAAAGAACTTCGTTTAGAATAGATGAAATCCAATTTTTCAGAACTAAGACCAATTTCATCAGAAAATTTTGCGATACAGGAAAGTTTTGGATTCACGAATCTACTATATGATCTACAAATATATTAGTGTAGCAAGGTTATAGCGTCTACAATGGCTTCAGATTCTTTACAAAAATGTTACTGTCTGCGAAACTTCCGAGGATGCGCAAACACTTTAGTAGAAAATCGAGCAGAATATTTTGTACCACTACCGAGAAGAAAATTAACACAAACAGGGAAAAAAGTTATAATGTATACTGCAGATCTTCAAAGATAAAAATTGTATCAATTACAAGAAAAAGGAGTTACATAAAAATAAAATTAATGATGCGCCTGCATCTTGATTTAACTATAAATCACGTACAAAATAAAGGGTGGGAGCTTCAAGAAATAAAAATCGACTGAAACTGTTGACGATAATAGTATTGAAAAGATAAAAATACTAAAGTTCGAAGAGAGAGAGAGAGATCTAACATCGATTTGCAATCTTTTACAAACTGTCCAGACACGTCGTGTTCCTTTGTTACCAGCATCGTTCAGCTCGTACACTGAATTTACATATTGTGTTCGAGCATTCGAACGATCGACAAGCAAACGCAAAATGGCCGACAACATCTCTACAGTCGTGTGGATCGTGTTACGATCGTGTTCGTAACGAGCTACAGCGGCAGTTCATCTCTTTCCCGAGAATTTATTGACGGATTACAGCGATGAAAAATAACGGCAATGAAAACGGACGAATTGATAGCCGACGATATTTTATCGGTTGCTTAACCCCACGTGTCCGACGGTAACCGTTCTCGTTGTCGCCCAATCAGAAGCTCCGAAGCAACCTTCCTCGATCCACTGTCTCCTTTTGCCAGTACAAGCAACCCTTTCGACGAAGTACCGGAACGCTCGTAACATTTATAACTTCAGACCTTCGACGAAACAAAAACCATCGCGCAACAAATGGCTATGCTCCGTCAATGTTCCCGGCGATCTCTGCTTCCACCAATAAAAATGCAACACGTCTGTGTAACGACTCTGCGCGAAGCGGATTGTAACGGAGAGCACAGCTAGCGAAAGTTAACCCATTTGCATCATGCCTCCACTTAAGCTTCTATTTTTAGCAGGAACCAAAAATAGCAGTTATTCCAAAATTTTCAACGATAAAAATCATTAATAAAAACACAGCTATTATTTTCAATAACTACTACAGCAAATGACTTTTGAACAGTTCTTGGAGTTTATTTAACATGGTTAAATGAAAAATCATGTACAATCGACGTATGATTTTCGGGTTTCTCTATTCACAAAACTACCGCGTAGATCAACTTCGCTGTCATCACTTGGTGAAAGAGATTGAGTACATCCAAATCGTCAAAATAGTCAGAATCCATTGGGACAACTAAATTTTATTTTAAATTATAAAGTTAGGCTATTTTTTTCATTTAGATATAGATCGACACTACTTACTCTCAACGGTGCAGCAGTTAGAAAGATCAACACAACGATGAAGTAAAATTGAATAACAGTAAGATTTGTTAAGAACGCGGAGAAAACAGTTCAAATGCTCGCAGATTAACAGTAAAATATGAACTGTGGCATTCGCGGAAAGTTTTGAATACCGTTATTCCGGTTATGGACGTAAATGGGTTAATTTTCGCGAAGATAAAATCGTCTCGATACATGAAATTAAACAAATTGGTTCCACATTTTTCAAACATGAGTCACAAAGTTTAATTGTAAACAGTAAGCGAGTAAACGGTTTTGCAGATATTAGCAGGTGCTCTTGCACGTGACCTCGAGTGACCTTCGATAACCTTGATTTACCATAACTATTGAAAGACATTTTTTCAATTGAAACACATACGTCAGTGATTCGAGCTGCTGTTAAAACAATTTTAATCTCTTTTTAACACGGGACCTGTCAAAATGGTAGGTTCTAATATTTTTCATTTACAATTATTGAGATTTTCGCTTGTAGGAGATAGGAGTTAAATAGAAATGTCTTTCTTTCCCCAATTATTTTAACAAGTTGTAAATATGTAATGCATCGATATTTTTCGTCGGTGTAGAAAGTATTCGTATACCCTTTAAAAACGAACAACTTTTTTAAAATTGGACCAAACTGCTTGAATTTTTTGGAGATGTTGGAAGGATTAATTTATTAAGTAATGCATAAATCACTTTTTCTTTTTTAAACGTTTGAACCAATTTTGGACAAGTTATTTGTTTGTAAATGGTGTACAAATACTTTGTACACCGACTGTATATTATATACTATTGATATGCTTTCGGTAGAATAAAGAGACACTGTGTGACAATATAAAAATGTCTCTGCAAAGCCAATAGCATTTTTTCCACGGGCGGAACGTGCACGTGTACTAGTGTGAGCCGGGTGAGTAATTAAACGGCGTTATCAAGGCGTCACGAACGCTCGATCTTTTTTTACCGGGCAGTTAAATCGGCGTGGCCACATCTATTACTTCCGAACCGATTAATACCGGTCCCGCGGATCTTGTCGCCGCTAATTATTCTTCGTCGTGCGAGTTAATCGCGCGCACGGTCCGGAAAACGCGGAAACGGCCGAGATATGGAAAACTGTTGACGCACGCGGATTTTCCACGTGGCCGCGGACCGACACGATGCCTCGCCCTCTCAGGTTCATTTGCGTTTCGGATCGGGCTCGGCGTCATTTACGGCGCGTTTATTGTCACGCGTTTCTTTCTGTCCTCCCCTCCCCTCCCCTCCCCACCCCCACTGTTTTTCACTATCTGTTCGTCTCCTTTCTCTCCGCGGCGCGCCTCAATGTCGCGGGAACAGAAAAAGAAAATAATAAACACGCGACACACGCTGCTCGCGAACCGCGCCGGTTCATTATGTCTATATGTCTATATATATATATATGTATGTATGTATGAAACGGTTTCGTTCTTTCGAATGTAGCGGCTCCGATGGAACACGGGCAAACGACTTTACACGGTGTCTGAAGCTTGGAAAGAATACACGATGATCCGATCGGATGATAAATAAACTCCGGATTTTATGCATTGTTTACAAAAATGAGCAATGCAATTTTCATTGTATTTTAAGCAATGGTGCAATTTAAAATAGTGAAAGATTGAAAGACTTTAAGAGTATTAATATATTATTTTCACTGCATTAAAAATTGTGGATTATTAGTGGAGGATATAAATTTATATTTAGTCTCTGTGAAATGCACAAATTTTTTATTTTGCATAAAGATCAGGAGTATAAGGGAATGACGTAAAAGGTCTGTAAAACGTAATAATACCGAAAATATTACTCACTCGTAACCAGAACGCGTAATTCACGCAGTGTTTAGAGTTACTGTTTAATTTATGATTAATGTTTGTGCATTAGATCAACTTAAAAGCAGCATCACATTACTTTGAGTGCATTAAAATGATTAAGAATATAGGAAAAACATTTCAAACTCGCGTTGTTGAATGAAAGTAGGACATTTTCATTTCGCATAAAGATCCGCAGTCTAATTAAGATCGTACCGCTGTACCGTTATCCTGTTACGTTTTGTGAAAATTGTAACGCTGCCGCCTTTTAGTGTTATTACATAAGCAATGTATATTTTTCCCAACTTCTCTTTGCGGAGTATAAATTTCCCAACAGTTTACCGGATCTGTTCCCAAACAACGAGCGCCTAGACCGCGATACTTTCTCTTCGTCGCAATGAGAAACAAAGGACACGCAATTAAGAGACCTACTAACATCCCGGCCAAGAGAAGCTCGATTTATCTTCTGTAACAAGAAATAGCAGCGAACTCGGCGCATCGTTTCCCAAACAGCCGAGAGACCAGTGTGTCCGTTCCGTTTCGAGAGAACCAGACGTAATGTTAATTAGATATTTTATCTCCAACGGAATAACGAATCCGTCGCCCCGGGCGACCGGACGTAAACCGCGTTTATGTTGGATATCATTCCCGAAGTTACGCTAACAAGACAGCCCCGCCTCGTACGCAGGCCAGCCAGTGTTTTCAGGTGTTCCTTATTATAATGCTTGCGTTGCACGGTTCATTGACCCAGTTGCTTTTAATTTGCCAACGGATCGCGGGACAGTCACTCTCGAGAAGCTAATTACATAATCTTAGGGGACTCCATTCTTTGCTTCACGATTTTTGCGATGTCAGAAGTGCTGCGATCTTTTCAGTCATAAATAAACATTTTCACGGCGTTTTGAAATTTCTGATTGCATTTTTAATCTTTGGAAGATCGTTGAATCCACTGGAGCTTTATTAATAAATTTCTCGATGCCCTGAGCAATGTTCTTTCTTTTTGTTTCCAGTGTTTCCACAATAAATAGGGTAGAGGACTCAATTACTGTATGAATTATACTAGTTTTTAAAGCATAATGAATATTAAAAAAGAGATATTAACTTTTTCTCACTAAGGTCAATCGATATATATGTTGTTATATATGATCACTTTTTTTAATATTCATTATGCTTTAAAAATAAGTATCATTAATATAGGCACAGTAATTGGGTTCCTTGCCCTAGATGTATCAAAAATATCCAAAATTGATCAAATTCTGAACAAGGTCCAGACACATGATTGACCAGTTTCATAAACAGACCATTTAAATGAGCATAATATTGAAAATATTTATTACAAATTACAACACTGTTAACACACCACAATTAAGTACAATCCCAAAACCGAAGAATAAAAAATCGACAGAGAATAAACAACGCAATCAGTGTACTGAAAGCAGAATGAGCGAGTACTACACAGACACGAGATGCACGGCAACTCAAAGAGAAAGTCTCGGGATTCTGAGACTCGATTTCCTGCAGCCGAGGCTGCAAACAAACGAACTCACAACATTCTTGCTTTGTTCTCGCACGTCAGATTTGTTTCCCAATGTGCCGCGCCAGATGCAGCGTGCACACGGTGCGTCTGCAATCCGGAGCACTAATTTCAAGAACGGAAAAAAGTTTCGCGACTGATACTATTTTACCGAGAACACCGAGGATTGCAAACTTCCGGCATATTATTGGAAATGCTTCCCCTCCAAATTCCTGGCAATTGTAACAATAAGCAGCTGCGCGATGCAGGAAACCGGAAGCGTCTAATATCGGAGTCGCGTGGTATAACTCTGGACGAAATACAGTGATTCCTTGATATATGTCGCCAAAGCCTGCATGATAAACGTCTCGGAATTATCCCCGATATCAAGGGGTATACCTCAGGAAGGGCGACGAAGCTCGGGAGGCCTCGGACGACGAGGAGTGTAAACATAACACGGCTCGAGTATGTCATGTGTCTCGAGTTGTTGACATATATCGAAAATTCACTGTAAATTGAATTTTTCTAGTGTTTCTACTGTTTGGAGTTAGACTCATTTTTGTCATAAATGTATAAAATCCGCAGTCGAGTTATTACACTCGATTAGCCGAAGTACAGCCCCCAGAGTAATGCGAGATTAGGGAGAGGCCAGTGGAGGGGGAGTGTTTAGAGGGTAGTCCCGGCCTGCACTTCACATCCTTCGCACCCTTTCCCGAGAAGTACAGCGTAAATACATTTCAACCCCCTCCACTTAAAACAATATTAAAAAAGTTGTTAGACTCGACAAATTTATTTGCAGGTGTGTTTCCCGTCGATGTTCATAAAAATTGTATCAAACGTGGTGTGTCAGACAACCGACGCAACGTGTTCCAGGGGAAAGCGAATCGAACAGTTTGGGCCCGCGGTAACGATATCAATCATTTAGGAGTCTCAAAGGCGAATCACGGATAGTCGAGGAACGTAACGGAACATGAAAGCCGCGGCTCTCGAGGAGTATCAAACTTCTTCCCGGTCGATTGCCAACAACAACAACGAAACTCAATTATCCGACGCCCCCTACGGCTATTCTAATAACTGTAACTTTCTTGGTGGCGGGCTAAGCTAAGATGTTAGGTCAGAAAGGAGAGGAGAGGAGAGAGATCACGTGCGGAATTCGCGCCGGAATTCCGTGGTCGCTCGAAATAACCAATGAATCAGCCGGAAGCGCCGGCGAGTCGTGAACACGTTGTACACGGGAGTATTTCCACGGGCGGGCCTAACCCATTCGGAAACCGCAACCGACGCCATCTTCCGTCGCGCGTCGTGTTCTTCGGCTCTTTCGCCGATGCTGCTCATACGGTTGTCTTAAACAGGGGCCTGGGAATTTTTGCCTCTTTGTACCTCAAGCGCACGGTTCAGTGTGCAGTACCGAAACTAAACATGATCGAAATCGAAGGGTAGGTCACTGTCGCAGTTTCACTCGATTGTTAAATGCAACAGAATGAGCCGATATGGTCGTCGTGGAACGACGCGCGAGGATCAATCTGCGCCATCGAGTCCGTTAATTATAATTAAACGCGATGGACCGGAGCCGGGCCGCGTCCGCATCGACGCTATCCGTGGCGTAAACGATTGCGCAACCGCCGACGCTATAAATTGAACGGTTCATTGAGAGCCTCGTGACTTTTCCGCGTAATTAATGCCCGCTTCATCTTTCCGCGAGCGTTCTCGCCGCCAATCCGCTGGCCTGAAAAACACGAGCAAAATCTTCCACGCTTCAAAATCTTCCTCGACATTATCTGTCCCATCTACGATCCCTCGGCGGAAAGTTTGTAGTAGAAATTGTAAACGTGATCGCTCGAAACAATATTTCATATTTATTTCAAATTTTGTATTCGAAAGTTTGAGAACACCTAAATAGCTCTGTTACTTTCGGTTTCATGGACAAGTTGCTCGAAACAAAGTTATACTATTTTAAACCTTTTCAATCCCATTTAATGCACACCTGATTTCACACCAGATCGAATTTTTTCAGCCTATTTAGGGGTATTTCTCCAGGGGACAGCTTAGGGGAAATTTAAGACGGGGGAGGAGGTCCGATAAAAGATTTGAGAAGGTTAAGAGCCACATTTGATTATGACTGGAATACATTTTTTTAGGAGCATTTTTAGGAGATCGTCGATATCATTTTTAAATGGAACTATATATTTTTTTTAGCATAAAACGACAAATCCAGCGATCTGAATAACTGTACTGTTCCGATTTATGTTCAAGATTCTTGAGTCTGAAAATGTTAAATATCTTTCAGACGCTTATACCTTGAGATTAAAGGATCAGAATAGAACAATTATTACAGTCGATAGAGATAAAGATGTCTAAAAGAACATTACATTCCATTTAAACAAATACCAATGACCATGCAATCTCATAAAAGGATGACCACGAGAAAAAATCCATCTTGCCTATGTATGTGCCCCTTAGAATAGTATAGCTTCACGTTGAGCATTTTTTCCATGAAATCACAATCAAAGGAGATATTTTAGTGGTATCATTTAACTGTCAGTCCCTGTATATTAAACAAATATGATGTAAGAGTTGAATGATATTTCGTAGAAATATTAGTTAAATTGTAACAGTCTATCATTATGTGTATATATTATAAAAAATATTTAAGTAGCATTACAGAGTGTTAAAACGCAGTTTAATATTAATAATTAACTGCCTCCGTATTATGCAATACAGTACTGCAGTATTGTACTAATATAGTACTGATTCTTGCACTGGTTCTTTCAACAAAAAATGGATCCAATAAAGCCGAAACTTCATGAAATTTCCATAGTTATGGATTAACAATATCATTTAATCCGCACACTGTGAGTTGCTTAAGTTTTCTCAAAAGAATTGTATTAATTCCTTACTTTAAATCAGGCAATGAAGTGTTCAATCAAGATACAAATATTTGACCTAACGTGTTGTCTTTAGAAAAGCAAGGGTTCTTCCTTTTTTAAATAAAATATTTCAGCGGTTTGTACTTACCATTTTGAAGAAAACCTGCCGATGTCGGCGCTCGAGTGGTAGAAATAAATCAGAAATTCTCTTTGTGCGACGTAATATATTCGTTTCAATAAAATGTCCTCCTGTTTCTCCCTTTCTCTTTGTTTCTCCTTTCTCTTCTCAACTCGATCAAACGATTCCCTCTATATCCCTCTGTTTTCTCTTTTCTTATTCTCTTCGCTTATGGAAGGAAAATACTGCATAAAAAATATCACTGGTTTACTTTGGCTTGTCCCACACCTCTTTTGCGAATATTACAAACGCTGAAAACCTAGAAAAAAAAAGAACCTGCAACAGAAGTTTCCGGTTAGCCTTGTTATTAGAACCTTTCGCACACTTTCCTTCTTTCAAGAAAAGAAATTTTTCGTAAAACGAACTCGAGCGCGAGACGAACTAGGAGAAATATTTTGATAATTGTCAAAGCTCTTAAGCAGATACCGTCAAATCTCTAAAAATTATGTTAACAAGAAGCAAACGAAAATGCAACTCGAGTGTCCCGTCACGTATGAACGAAAGTGTGGCGAACACTTAATGCACAGCTAATTAATTAAGGGATCGAGGGCTTCGCAAACTTAGTGCGGACACAGCCGAGTCAATTTTATAACTGGATAAATCGTTTTCCGTAATGGTCTATTTTAATTTCTAAATAGCAATTTTCTAGAATCCAATCTGTTGGCAGTTCAAACAACGGAATTCGATGTTCACAGAAAAATCTTCGATTCTCTAAGAAGTGGAGACGTCAGAGGAGTTCGCAAATAGAGTCGAGTTTCCTTTAAAGCTGATTATCGATTAATCCGCGCGGAATATCCACGGGCCGGCCGGTTCATCGAATGGTAGAACGATGGCGGCGCGGAATGACGCTCGCTGGTTGAAATCTACTTGTCGCTAAATGATGACAAAGCGTACTTGAATACACTCGACGTTAACCAATATTTAGAGGGAAGGTCTACCGCCATTTGCCGCGGGAGCATATTGCTCGCGCGCGAATGAACGCACGCCAGTGAAATACTGAGCGTATTCCTTTTCGCAGTTACCATTTTTCATAATTCCAATTCCCAAAGAACAATGGCGACCAGTCAATCGACATACATACTCGTTACGAACCAACAATCGTAAATTGTTAACACTTCGATACACGGGTTGGGTATGCAGGATCCATAATTATTTAAATTATCTTCGAACTCATCAATGAATCCTTGTTTCACCAGTATCATTTTTACGCAATAGCGTATGGGATCCAATTACTGTGCCTATATTAATTATACTTATTTTTGAAACATAATGATTACTAAAAGGAGATATATACCATATACATTAACTGATTTTAATGAAAAAAATTTAATATCTCTTTATCAACATCCATTATGCTTTGAAAATAAGTATGACCAATATAGGCACAGTAATTGGTACACCCGCAGTAGTTGGGCCCCTTACCCTATAGCAACAATAGCATTATTTAAGAAAAACTCTGAATTTTTAAGAAATGTTAACGTGAAAAAATAGATACTTTTAATCCACGCACTAAAAATAAAATTTAGATATGAATTCATTATCTTTGTTTACACACAATTGAGATTCTTCTTAAATTTTATAAAATTGATCTTCCTTCTATTTCTAATTTATCGAAAGTATTGACAAGAGCGAGTCTTTTAATTTCAATAGCGTTTTGGTCAGTGAAAATACAAATTTTAGCAAACTTGCACAGTCTAATTGCTGTGAGTATTTATATTCGTTTCATAAGTTTCTTTCTCTAGTTAATTTTATTCTGACGATTGAAGCGTAATCGGATTTTTTCTATCGTCGTGCTCTTCCCATCGATCGTTCTTGTGCTGTATCTTCGACAAACAGTTGCCTCATCGATTATTTAAAGTGAGAGGAGTCGCGACATTACTTATCGAGTGACCTGATATTATTATTGGATTGTTGGTGAAGTTTTAAACCTACTCGAAGTCGCTCGCGAAAGCGAGAAACGTTTAAAACTTCTCCAGCAATGCGATACTACTTTCCCAACTGCGGATGTCCGTGTAAACTCGTTCTTTCATAATTTAATTCAATAGATATGTCTATATTTGAGCGTGACTTCTGAAGAATATGCATCTGACAGGAGTCACTGAACGAAAAGCGTTTCTAATTCATGAAGAATATAGAACAGAGTGTACTATTCTAAGTTACTCTACTTCAATTACATGCTGATTTCTACTTATACTCGCTGGTATACTCCAACTACCTCCAATCAAGTTTTAAAGACTCAATCAATTCTGATTGTTTCAAAAAAGTTCCAATAATATCTTCCCTGCCGACTTTAACACTATTTCTACCAGAGGTGTCAGGGGACACTTTTTAAAATTTTAAATAAAAAATTTATTCAGACTGCAAAAATTCGTTAAAAAGAAATTATTCAATAAATCTATTTCTTTAATAACCAGTATCGATGGTACAACCGAGAGGCTGATTCTGGATAAAAAAAAAATAAATCGAAATAGAAATAGCGGTAAATATACTCGAAGGAATCTACCTTACCGATCTACAGACGAAGTCTCAGAAATACGTTTGATAAGTAAAAATTCGCGTTCCGAATACATATCATTCAGCTTCATTTTTCAGAAAATAAAATATCTACTCTGACTCTTTTAGAAATATTTTTAGCGATACGAGCGATACAGAAGCTTAACATGCATTTTGGTCTACATTCCTCAGAAATGCAAGTTGAACATGCGCCGAAGAACGGTCCAGACACTTCAGATTCACAAGGTCGGTGGCAGAGTTGTGCTAATTCAATTACAAAATTGACTTACATTGTATTTCAATCATGTAGTAATTCAACTAAGTTGTAACTGAATTACATAATTCAAACCTTTCAATTAATTCCATTACTAATTATTTTAATCAGACGTGTAATTGAAATACAATATTATTCAAATACAGCTCTCCAAATTACAGCCCAGAACTTTGAAGAAGTGCGATATACATTTATGTTTTCCTTTCGTATACTTGTTTGCTGTCTATGCGACGTATTTTCTATTCCCCGTCCTCGTTCATTAGACGTAACGCTATTTAATGTAATTTAATTACAAAGTATTTAATAATTGTACTCCAAATTGCAATTACGAGTTACATTGTAATTTAAGTGAACTAAAACCTGAATTATAAATTACAATATCATTCAATTACAATGTAATTCAATCACTTTGTAATTATAATTCCTGGAGAAATTCGATTGTAATTTTGCACAACTCTGGTGGGTGGTCCTGTATCGCGGCAGGCCTGCCAAAACCATCCTGGCCGAGGCGGGCGTAATTCACAAGGCGCCTTAACAGGGAGATTGAAATCGCCTCGTAGATACTCTCCCGAGGAAAGTTTCTTAAGTAGTCGAGAGAGCTTTAACGTCGACGTCGAGCACGTTTGCATAAATATATATTCATCCATGGAGTAGCCGATCACGTGTTATAAATTTCCCAGTACAAGAAAACCCAGTGGGCTTCCCGAAAAACTTGTGGAACTTTTCACATCCCAGTCCCAACCATAACCTGGTCGAGAACATCGGCGAAGAGGTGTCGGGAAAAATAGATTTCTGATAAATAACCGAACTCGGAGAATTATCGTTGCCGGATATGTAATCGTCGAAAGAGCGACCACTTTCACCGAGATCCACGAAGAAACGAGACGAGTTGGCGGGGGGGGGGGGGGGGGCGCACGGTGTCTCTCGCTTAGGTTCGCGAAAAATTCTAATCCCTCTTTCCCAAGAGGCTCGTTTAGAAAGTATCTCTTCGCTGGATGCAGGCATGTACCTGTCCGATGGAATACGTTCGCTCGCTGACACCACGCGAACGATCTTGCTGCATCGATTCCGATCAAACGATCGTGCTGCGACTCATATCCTCCTGACGGTCTCGCCTTCCGCACCGTTCTGTCGTTTCAGCACGCTTCCGCCAACGGCCGTCTAAACCCGGTCTTCGTGCGAGCTTCCGATAAATTGGATCTGAAAGGATCGGTCGTTAGAAATCGCGAAATGCTCGCACGATCTCGCATACGCCCGTCAAATATCACTCGATCTTTCCTTGGACAACACGTTTCGCAACATGCTTTATTATCCCTGGAATTATTTGCTGGTCCGCGAACGCAATTTGTGAAGAATTCGATTTTCAAAGAGATTGTGACATTTCATCTGACAATTGCGATTTTTAAAACGTTATTACATGTTAGGATTCTTGGGAAAATTGTAGAACTGTGCCGCGGACATCACTGTGTACTTATACATCTTTATTTCGTTTCGCGAGGCAAAGGGTGTAAGATTTTGGAAAAGATGTGTTTTTGAATACACGACACTTCCGATTGTCGAACTGCAGAGTTAACAGCTATTTATTGGTAATAACGAAAGAAATTATTTTTAAAACGATTTTAACCCTTAGCACTCGAACGGCGACTGTAAGGCGTCACTAAAAATTGCTGTATCACTATTTTTACATTATTGAATTTGCTTGTACTTAATAAATTACTAAACATTTCAATATTGAACGAGTAAATTGCGCCATTTTCGTATATATAACATGAAAAATATATATATAGAAGGGAAATATTCTAGTTTGGAAGAAATGCTTCGTTTTAAAGTTAAAACAGCTTCGAGTGCAAAGGGTTAAACTTGTCTTCTCTGCAGAGGAGCATCTTGTTTAAAGAAGACACGAATGAAGAAAAAATCACACGATTACAGGAACACTGAAAGACAATGCTAAAGCACCATCCGATTTACTTGGGAACGAGAATCAATTCCAGCAGAACACTGCGAACTTGGAACATCAAGGCATCGCGCCAATGGGTAATCTACTTGTCTAATAGCCTGCTATAATCTGTTGCAAGTCAACTCTATTTAACTTCGATAACATCGAGTAGATAATACCCACATAACGGACAGTTTCAAGTACAATCCCATACTTTAAATCTCGTATTGCGTTCCAGAAAACGTAATAGTTACGTTTAAAGAAGTCAATTTAAATTGTTAAAATTTTCAACGCTTGTTGAGAGAAATTTGATAACTTCGCTATAGGATAGAAGCCTAGGACGACGAGTTTGTCGCACAAATAAAACGAATTTTACCTTTATTGCTTTCCTGGCGAAACGCGTCGCAATATTTGCCCGATGACCTAATATTTTTCAAGCTCGGCTATATAAAGATAGCGTGGGACGTCGGGGAACAGAGAAAACACGTCGAATTTGACAGAGAAGCAGCGGTCCGCTAGAACTACTTTAAATCTCCCATCAGCTTAACGAGATTATACAAACAAGAATTCTCGAAGTTGTCCGAATAACATCCATAAATTAATTCCACGGGCTTTAAAAAGAAACTCGACGATCCACTGTCGCCAATTTGCCCTATGACTCAACAAGAAAAACTCTAAAAAATTTTTTAACGACTCCAGACGCCTCATACTCAAAATGTCAGAGCGGTTCCCCTTTTTGAAGAAAGAGAACTCTCAAGATTTTTTCAGAGACGTCTGATAGATCCTCAAAATGTCACAGAAAAACCGCGCTTCTTTTTTCTGAGAAAAGGAACTCTCAAAATTTGTTCAACGATTCGGAACGTCTGATAGATCCCCAAAATGTCACAGAAACCCACACATAATCGAAGCACTGAGATCGAGTGATTTTCGTATAGGAGGATGATCGATTTATCACTCACCTGTGCGAGAAAATCAAGCATCCCCTGCGTGTCACGTAAAACAGGAAACCAGGTGACAGTCTGACCATAATTAAACGGTCGCGTGATCCCACGCGCCGCTCGATCCTTCAGGATCTCCGTGGATCGTCGAGTTCTCGCGATGCACCTTGTCGATGGCTGGAACAATTCACTTTTATGATTCGTCGACTGTCGATATACGTGGCCGGTTTCTTCGGATATTCGATCTTCCTTTCTCGTCCAACGACATGCAGATCGATCCCGTTCGACTCGATCCTTTTTCACAGCGTCTTAATTGTCGCACGCCTAAAAACCGTCTATAAATATTCTCGTATGTTGATCATCTTGTTGTTGGTGTTCCCGATGAACCTCCTCTGCTTCACCATGTGGCCGGCCGCCGATCTAACCTGTCCGAAGATAAGCGTCCGGTTAAGACTGGCCGATTATCGTCGCGATCATCGTAAATAAAAGTGATAACTGCACACCGCTGCCGTTATCCAACCTTTTCTTTCGATTCTTTTCCACTATCGATTTTTACTCGTACTCGCAACTACGCACGCCCTATCCTGAGATCTGTCCTTTTTGTTTCATTTTTATGCAATGTCAAATATTGTAGGTGTTGCTTGTGAAGAAGTTGAATGACAAGTCTTTTTTCGTGACAGTTATCCTAATAGTTTAACAGTGAACTACACGCGATATCGATGTTATTGAATCGTGTATTTTCATTATATTCCTCCTATTAATATTTCATATAAAAGCATAATGTTTGCAATTTAGTAATCATACTAAAAGTCTCATCTCGATTCTAATATTTTAACTAAAGATTTTATTTGAACTGCAAGCAATATTGTTTCCATCCAATGGTATATTTTTACTGTATTTTTCACGTTCGTATTTCGTATAAAAGTATAAAAATCCGCTAGTCCACTGATCAAACCCACCAGCAAAAATAAATTGAACAAGAAGAGGATGAAACTGCTTCGTTCGAGGATTCCTGTTGCACAAAATAGAGCTTAAATTGCGAGCTATTGAATGGGAATCGGAACTTGTCTGTTCATGGCTTACCACCTCTACTTCTACTTCTTGAGACTCAACTTTCCCAGAAACGAGGTCTCGAACGAAATAATTTTATTCTTTCCTTTTCACTCTATTTTTACAGATATTGATCGGACAATTCATACATTTCACCAAGTTCTTTAACTTTTGTTTCATTTTCTTTCTATCAAACTGGACATTTGAGAATTCCAGAGAAAATATTGTGCATTCCATTTAAAAATCTGAAGGTGACTCTCATATATCAATAAAAAAGCGAAGTAATAAAGACCAGGTTGCAGCACAATATGTCCCCCTGGAAACCGTGGAATGAAGAATTTGTTCGTATAACAAATAACTTCGATTTGAAGTCGTGTTACGAGAATGACCCTGTATACCATTTCCTCGTATTATTACGAACAACGGAAATATCCAAGGTGGACAGAGTTATTGGTCCGCCATGTGTTGTCCGTCAGTGGATCTGACGTGGCCAGATCCTCCTCGAGTTCTAATTAATTTCCCTACCGCCCCTGAATCCGATCGTTTAACCGCGCGTCCAAATGAGCGTGCCTCGGACGCGGAACCGACGAGACGGCCGATTTTATTGGACTTAATTCGACGGTTCGGTTTAATTCGATCCGGGGACTCGACTCGCGAGGAGACACGCGCTCGAATTTTCCCATTACGCGTTCCTCTCGATCAGAGGAAACACGCGACCGATCGCGGAAAACACGCTTGCCATGGAAGCACGCTTATCGGGCCCGATCTCGATTACGCGCGTCACGCGCACGCAGAAACGCGATTCGCGGCGATGCTAAATTATTTAACCGTGACTCGCTCCGCAGCAATGTCTCGCTGATTATCAAAATGTGACGAACCGGAGTGGGACGCTATTAGCGCAGTCCAGGCGACTTCTCGGAGACCATTGAATCATTATACACGGAAACAGACGCCGCGAGGCAACGTTAAGTATTATCGCAAACGAATTGTACTTACACTCATCGGTTACGGGCTGTGTTATCGCACTGGCAGCACGAAACTTCGCTAAACAGCTTCTAGCCGGTGACCCTGGCAGCCATTAACGAGGGCAGCCTATGTAAACAGAAAAATTCCAGTGTCAATAATCCGTTTTCAAGTAGAGGGGACGCCGAATCATATTTTCTGCAAACACGAACACCGTATACTCGTTCTGTGTTAAGCCGCGGACGCACGTGCGTGGCGAACGACGTTACCGCTACGACTGTTCCGTGTTCCCGTGAACGTGGCTTTATACTCAATTCCGAGATCACCGTCTAATTAACTCTTTTCTATCCCCCACGTTTCTCGGCTCGGAACGAATTCCACGACGAGACCGTGTTTACGAGCAATTAAGCTCTATCATTCCTCCGGGAGCCGTTGAGGACCTTCCGATGCTCCTGGCAGGGACGCCGGACGCCATTTTGGTTCAAACGCTCGAGCACTTTGGCGAAAATGTTCATCAGTGTAATAACAAAACCAGTATTGTTGTTGGCGGGGAAACGTTTTAAGAAAAATTGGAGCTTTTACATCATTTTGCGACGGTTAAATTTTATTAGAAAATTAAGTCTTCTACGGACCTAATGTTTGTTATTAAAGACCGCCGTTTGCATAGCGGCGATAAACATATCTATCTGTGATAAAATGTCTATAGCACTAATAAAACTACAAAAATACTTGGTGATTTTGGTAGTTTTGTTTTGCAAATTGACCAGGTTACGCGCTTAATAATACTAGTTCTTTTATTGTAGACCTAACCTTGATCTTCGTCGAGACATTACGGCCGCCACTTGTATATCAGTAACAAAACATTTTCAAAGCCACTGAACAATTTCGATGCTTTTATTTTAAAAGATTGAATCAGTTACACGGTAATAGTTACAAATGCTTTTCAAGAAGGTCATGGTTTACGTTCGGCGTATTGTGAGCCAGGACCTGATAGGCATTCTATTTAAACTGATACTAATTCTAACTCAGTATTCACGGTTACATTAACAGTAGAAGAATGTTTACATTATTATGCTGTTTAAACAATTTAGATCTATAGACCCTAATCTAGACCTAACAGAAGTCACTATTACCAACATTTCCTCTACCTCCATTCAGAAATCAAACAAACCATTTACTAAACAACACATTTTCATAAATTTTTATCTCCATGATGGAAGAAATCACCCCCTAGCAGCTTCTCCCCAGTTCTTTTCCATCCTGCAGACTTCCCACTGGGAAAAACCCCATAGAAAATCTTCCGGAGCAAGTTCCTTGAGTAGTTCACAACGTAAGTCTTCAACGGTTTCCATTGAACATCAGCCATATTGGTTGCGCTGGTCGAGGAAGAGCTTTGAAGTTCGTTAGACACTTTCGGCATCGGAATCGTAGGCCAGCGAAGTCTTCCCATGGTAACAGGCGGGAATTTTATTCGAGCTAGCTCATATTTCACGTCTGGTATCGCGATACGAGGAGGATCGTCGTTATCAATCACTCGGATCCCGTTCCCTACCACCTCGGGGCAGCGTTACGAAACTTTCCCTTCCCTGACAACGACGACGACGCCGACGACGGCGTCGGCGGCGACGGCGGCGGCCGCGGCTGCAGGAAAAAAGGGAATGGAGTTTCGGTGCAGCAGCTCACGCGAATTTCAGATTTCCCTTCGAGCGAGGAATTCCAACGGCGCCCCGAGCCGTCGAAATACGCGAGGGAGCTTCGTCTAGACATCGAGACTCTTTTAAAGAACCGCGGGAGCACACCGAATTCCGGTCCGAATCGAAGAATTCGGTGACATTTCCACCTCGCAAAAAATCAATTCTCTCGAGTCGACAACTGCTGAAGTGCCTCTTAACCCTAGCGTGGGTCCATTTTGAATAGCAAAATCGTCATTCGATTACACAGTCCCCGGCGAATCAATTAAATGAACAGTTGCTGCATTAGAAAGAACGATTAATTTCTTCGATCCACACTACTGTACGCCATCATCGAATTTTGCCGATTCACGGAGATCGGAGTCGAATATTCGCGTTGAAACGTTTGCGGTTGGTTCCGAGGATTCTTCATCCAGTTAATGAGACAGAATGCCGAATCCCCTGTCGATATACCGACAGCGTTTTAATTGCTCCGGCTCGTCGCGAAATCCGATTGCCCGGCCGATTTCGCTCGCGAAAATATGTGTCGCGACTACAAAGTTGCTCGAAGAGAAAGTGGCCGTCCGACGGACGGCAGAACAAAACGAGTCGAAGTAAAAAGAAGAAGCCCGCGATTTCCTCCTTCCAGTGTCTGCGATTCAGTTACGCGATACGCCCACCGCTTGTTTTCTCTTGGATCGTTGACCGGGATCGTTCTTCCCCTTTCTTTTGCCTTCGCTAGAATTGGTCCTCGAGAATTTTCAAACTCGAGGACACAGATAGCGATTGCAGGGAACTTTTAAATGAATTCATTCATATTGGAGCGACTAGCAACATCCTTAAAATCAGCGTCTCTCGTTCTCCAATTAAAAAACCATTTGCGAACACAATCTCGATAAAACAAGTCGTAACATTTCCAAGATTTTCTCTCTCGTCTAGCAATAAACAATCGGAATTACCCAACAACGTTGCCATCGATCATTTCTCGTTGCGTCACCCAGACTCATGGCAAACATTGTCGAACCGAAAGAACCATTGTAAAGTCATGCCTACGCGTTTTCGTGAAGACGACCGATCGGGAGCGTCGGGAACCTTGATCTTATCAGGAAGTCGCCGTGTATCAGCGTGGCGATAAAGCGTGCGATCGGAACGCTAGCAATTCCCGATAAAAATAGCACGCTCTAGGCCTCCGAATACGTAAAATTCCGCACATAACGTGGCCCACACGAATATCTCTAGTTTTCAAGGGAAATGGTACAAATTGGAATCGATCCTCCGTAGATTCGCGATAGAGTAGAGTGACCACGTTACCGACAAAAATGGGCGAAAAATGATTTTACGTGCCCCAACATTTTGTCCGCATATGAGAATATTTTTCGCTGGGAAAGGGCTCATTCGAAAGTGGAAGGTTCAATCTAGCGCAAACTGGTCATGAGCTGACGAGATTATGCGGATATTTGATAATATAAGCGTTAGAAGTAGGCCAAAAATTGACAATGTGCAAGCCAAATATGTGGAATCCAAATATTTTTATCTCACTGGATGAGTTTCCAGAATTCATAATATCGATAATACAGAGCCAAAAATGTGACAAGTTTAGTTACAGACTTAAGACCCAAATGACCTATCGGCAGTTGAAAGTATCAAATAATACGACTTTAATCCTGATGAATACAAAAAAATTTGTTAAATTTACTTTTGACACAGTAAAATTAAGTATTCACGGAATATATGTTTCAGGTGCTTTGAGTTACTTCGGATCCTGTTTCATTTAACCCCCCCCCCCCCCCCCCTTGTAACCCATGATCTATCTACGAGGATCAACAAGTGCATTCAATTCTGTTAGTTGCGAGTACATTAAATTTTCAAGTCACAATGATTCTTGTCCTAATTTTTCGAAAAATCGCGACATGGACCCGTCGCAACAGAGCCTGGCCTCGTCCCATTTCATAATGAATTTTACCGCTAATTGACCTTCTCGGGCCGTTCAATCGACCGAGCGTATTCGAGCGGAGGCTCGACGATACTCGCTCAGTGCAAGCGGATCGTTCCCTCCACGAACAGGACAATAAATTCCATGAAAGTTCGAGTTAACGCGAGTACGTCGACCTCGGCCCACGATCGATCTTCTATCTCTGTGGTGTGTGCTTAAAGGTGCACGCACAACGATCGTACGCGGACCTCGGCGAACGTGATCGATCCCGCGAGTAGGTGCAGAGAATCGTTCGAGTCGCGAGACCTTAAGCCGAGTTCCTACTCGATGACCTTGTCGAACAACTCCTGCGGTTCTTAGAAGAATGGCCGCTAAAACGGAGTCTCGAGTTTGTGGCCGGACTGGCTGCGTCTAACGATGGAATTTGGAAATTGAGATTGCGGAGTGGTGCTTTGTGAGGTTACTTAACGGATACAATAAAAATATAGAAAGTTTACTACTTGGGGATGTAGATATTTTTATATAAAAATTTTTGATCAGGTTGCTCCGGTCACAAAGTAATTCTTGCCAAAAAGTGATCTATGTAGATCGTCATGTGATTTTCTGTTTTTGGAATGAATTAGGCACAAATTTCAAGATTTGGCTGTACGAGTATGTACTATTTACCAGTACAGTGACTTCTCTAAAAAAAAAAAAGAAAAACTGAATGACCAAGTTTCTGAAAGACAATGCCTGAAAGTTTGAACCCCCCTTGCACTACTATTTATTTTGTGATTACAATGATTAAAAATTTCATTAGAATTTCATAGAAAAGAAGATAGATTATATCTATTGTAGGTCAATGTTTTCTCCAAAGGATATATATATATATATGTGTGTATATAATATATACACAGTATATGTATATATATATCAACTACAACAAAATAGAATTTTATTTCGGATTAAAGGAAATTAATAACATACATATTTATTAGACTCTGTTTAGATTCTTCATCACGAGTTTGACTCGATATTGTGGGGAAAGGAGTCAAAGGAAAGTCACAAATTGATTCTTTCTGGTTTTTCAATGTTTTTGAAGGTTGGTCAGTGGAATATTGGTCACGGGTGAGTGTGAACTGTTTTATAAAAAAGTAAGTCCATAGTTGGAACATCTGAGGCGGTATGAACGCGGCTTGAACGTGTGCGAGCAGGCGACAGAACTTTATCACGCGATAATTCATTCAATTCGTTGCACCTCGAAGGACTAAAGCGAGGAAAAAAGTAACAGTCACTCGAGAATGGCATTAAACGATGAAGTCCAAGAATTCTCGAAGGCACACCAAAGAAATTCATTTAAATGTTCAAGTGTAAATTTAAATTTCATTACTCCTCGTGTATCTGTGCGACAAAAACAGTGTGGATCACGTAAATAGGATGACTTATACGTCAAACATTGAATACGCAGGTTATCCAACAGTACGTGTAATTCTAGCAGTCCAAGTGATCTCGAACAAAAAAGTGTACTACGTTCCAACAAGTTTTCCGTCTATTTACATACTCCGTTATGTATATACAGGCACAGATATGTGTATATCGGTACAGGCACACCGATCACGATTTCCTTTTTTCGTATATTGCCGATGCAGTCTATTGTTCTTGGCTCGTCAACGCGCCTTTCTCTCCTCGTCCATAGTATCCAGAATTCATGTCCCTGCTCTTTTTATTGCCCGTTAGCTTAACCAACTAACACCTTTGTTCTGTCAATCAACGGGACTCGCATTTCGTGAGGAAATAAATTTTATATTTCTCCTATTCTTTCTTGGGAATAAAACGTATCTGCATTTCCAGTGAGCAATGAAAACGCACGAACAGTGGGACAGGAAAAAAATTGAACAGTTATGAACGAATGAGTTGCCGCTAAAAATAATGTAAATGAAAATGGATTCGATGAACAAAAAGGCAGACTCGAATTAAATTTACAATTCTTTCAAACGCGCGAAGATTTACAGTTCAATCGTAAGAGCAAACATGAGTAATCCCTTTGTGCGAACACAATGATTATTCACTTTATAAAGCACATATAACATTGAAATAAGGTTTCATAAAATTTCCAGGTACCGTTCGGTTCGATGAAGTTCGCGATAAAATAAATTCATCTCTCGTTTGTAACGAGTCAAACTCGCGGCACGGTTCAAGCACAAATAACCATGACATTTTAACGAATTAGGAGAGCATGGAATCGTCGAAAGGATCGCGTGGGTGGACAATTTATCGGGACATGCGCCGCGGCGCGATACTGTTATGCTTTCGTCCGGGTAAGTTGTCGGTTTCGGGATAGAATTTTCAGATTTACTGCGTGCCGTTCTTGGATAGCGTCAGCCAGTGCTGACGTTTTGTAAACATTGCGGTTCGCTGCGTCTCGCTGCCGAAAAGCTATGACGCGACGAAACTCGAAGCGCGACGGCTCGCGAACGCGAATCCCTCGAGCGAATATTATCGTTCGGGCCGCGCCGAAGCAATTTGCCCGTGAGTAAACAAGAAGAGATGTACGGTTGTAGAGACGATCGAGGTCGGAATATGAAAAACACACCTTGAAGAGCACAGCGCACTGTCGACCGCTCGATGCCCAGGAAAGAGAAGACGAGTCCTGCGGAGGATCGATTCGCCGCCGCGGGGATTTCAGGCAAGAAACGAATCGCTCGGGAGCACCGGCGCGACTACACCGCCCAATGACTTTCACCGGCTGTTTTCTGGTCGACGTGCACACACATGCACGCCATGCAAATTATACGGGCTGCCCTTCCGCGTGTACTAGACCGACGCGATTAGGTGACTACGGGATCGATCCACCGAAAAACGCGAAGGATGCCTACTCCGTCGCTCGACTCGACATTATTACCAGACTGAGGATCTTTTTGCGAAATAAACATTGTCTATACAGTCTTTATTCGATATGCGGTGCATTCTCGATATATGTCAACAACACTGGTCTTGCCAGCGTCGTGTATCGTCCAGGACACATGCCCGAGTAATGTTTACACTTCTCGGCGTCTGAGGCCTCTCAGCTGAGTAGTAGGAGAAAAGTTGCCTAATATACAGACGTTTTTTTGTTTAATTCATCATAGATACTACATATATACACGAAAATTTTGAAATCTTGCATTTATTGCATGTACAGTATGTATTAGATCGTACCGTGATGTATTTCCATCTTTGCATTAGCTGTTATGTATTGTATCGCAAAATCCTGCGATCTCTCCATATTGGGACTGTTCCCAACTCTGTAGTTTTGTATCCTAATATTGGGAGGTAAGTGCACTTGATTTAAGATAATATTTTATGATAATGTTCCGCATATGATTCTTTTTTATTTGAAATTTTGTTTTTCTTTATTTGAAAATTCGTATTTAAAATTTAATTTGGCAGCATTTATGACCGCCTCCATCTGGTCAGGAGTCCATTTTGTTTTCTTTTCGAATGCAATATTGAGTAATTAAATACTCTATAACAATCTTTACTTGAACAATATATTCTAATAAATCACGAATCATGATCATCCCCCCGTAAGTAAAAGGCAGACAGTATTCCATAAAAAATTGTATTTTTCTCGCGACACAGATTATCCGAAACTAAAAAAAAAAAATCAATAAGAAAAGAAGTTTAACAGAAATATTGAAAGGTAAGTTTTATCGAAACGATGAAGGTTTGTTTATCAATGATATATGACTGTCCGGTTAATTTCGTCGCTGTATATTTTTGGAGAATTTTTATCTCGTTTCTGTGAATGACTGAACCAGCTTTCCTGATGATCGCCATCTGCCGCAGTTGCACGCGACCTTGTACGTCCAACGCGACGAAATTGTTTTATCTAATTCCTGCCATCTGGCTGCTATAAATCCACTTAATACGGCCTTCGTGGAAGCCAAGTTCTCCGGGATCTAGGATGACTTCGGTTCAATCGAACTGCGGAGAATTTCTCTTGCAACCGAGTTGCTTCGGGAGAATAATCTTCGAGAATAGATGGCTGGTCCAGGTATACTGTGCCTGTACAAGCGTTCGAGGCGAACTTAGTGGGCACCGAGATCCTCGGGATCTTCGATGGCTTTGATCGATTTTGTCGCGAAATATCATTTTTGGACGCTGTCGGATTATGATCTTGACGCAAGACTTTTCGAAATACAGTCTTTTCTCGATATTTGTCGCAAATACCTGGCTGATAAAATTCGCAGAACTGTCCCCACTACTGCGGGGTATACCCTGTAAGGGACTGAATCCTCAATGAGACCAGATCTCTTCAATTGTAGATCTCTTGAATCTTCACGGAAAACAGGCTCCAGTTATTTTTTATTCTCCAGTGTTTCGAAAGAGAAGAATCAGCTTCCGGATTTTGATTGTTTCAAATATAAAAGAAGCATCTTTAAAGACTCCGATTGTTTTAAATAAGAAAAGACATCATCAAAGAGCTACCTCGTTTTCTTCAATATTTTTAGAAGGTTGGAAATAATATATCGGCAGACTTAAATTCTTTTAATCTTTTCACTGTTACCAATTACAACTACGGTGTTGCTAATCAGTATATGTCCAAAACACGGTTCTACCCAGAGACATATATCAGCCAAGAAGTACTATTTATGTATGTACAAAAGAACAGCAACAGTGAGACCACTACTAATCCAATGACAAAACTTCTTTATTTTTCATTACTTTTGTTATGGGACTTCCACCAACATGCCACGAATGTTTTTCTAATGAAAATGATACTAAATATAAAATTACTTCCCATTACAATTATATTCACGGAAAACTAGTGTAAATATGATCCATAAATATATTGGTGAAAGTCCCATAAAAAAATAATGAAAAATAAAGAAGCTTTATTATTGGATTAGTAGTAGTCTCCCGAGGCCACTCGAGCTTTGTGGTCCCTCAGTGTTTCCCCCGCGGCAGTGGAGATAGCTCTGCGACTTTTGTCGGCTAGATATTTGGGACATATATCGAGAAAAGACTGTACTCATTTTGCCGTGAACGCATCTAGTTATCCCAATTACGGTTTCACGTTAACAATCGCTTTTCCAAAGATCCGATACACGGAGTCTCGGTTAGGCCAATGCGTCGACTTGCACGTCAGAATCCCGCTTCGTGCAACTAGGGGGTACTACTGTACCGGGTTGTGTCCTATTAAAGTGTTCGCGAAATCCAGGAGAAATTCCGTTTGAAAAGAACTCGTTTCGACGGAGGTCCATCGGAAACGCTTTCGGGAGCGCGGGATTGCGTGAACGAGCTAAAAATCGCGTGAAAAGAGACACGAGCAATTAGGCCGCGAGTCGGTCGTCACGAGAACGGGACAGAATGACGTAAAAACCGTGCGATGAGTGACACGTTTCGTTTCGACGCCGCTCAATCCTCAGAAATTGATGGGAACCTTTCCGGCGGAGGCGTTTATCGAAATGTCCGCGACGCCGGCATTCACGGTAACGGAAAATCGGTAGTGTTCTCGAAAATTCAGGACGCGTCATTGTATCGATACGATGCGATCCCTCGGGGTGGAAATCATCGGTGCAATCTGCACCGATATGCACGTTGCACTGCGTGCATTTTTCGACCGATTCGGAATTCACCGATCGATCGCCCGTGGTCGCGATCCGGAGGAACGTTAACGCTAGTTAACGCTTCGTTAATTATCGGGGACGAGGGGAATAAAGTCCGCTTTCAAAGTTAAACAGGGTTTCTAATTGTTATGATCAATCGTGCTGCCTATCAACGTCCGTTAATGTTTCTACTAACGCTCGAGCAGTTGATAGACCATTCTATGGATTTAATTTCTTCAATTTTAACGCTCGGTTAAATTGCGATCAAAGACAGCCAATTGGAGTAAAGTATCTTGATTATGATGTCTATCAACCGGTGGTGTCAAATTAAATTGAATGTCTTCTAATGAATAATTTATTTGCAGCTCATTCGGCGTAAATTATGCACCAGGCTTGAAATAAAGTGAAAATTGAATACGAACATGTGCAGAATTTATCTTCTGTGTTTAATATTCATTTGATCGCCCTATAGGAGAATTAGTGTCAGCAAATGTATTCTGATATACGATGTCACAATTAGGAAGGTCTTGCAATGTTTATGGTGATTGTGTAGACTATAAACGTCCAATAACGTGTCTATTAGTGCTTCAACGATTGCAAGATAATCCTGAAAATTTAGCTGCTTTAAAAATCACATTTTGTTTAGGTAAATGGTAAATTCGTATTACTCGAATGAAATTGGACAATATTTGACATATAACATTTGTGACATTTATAAACCGATAGTACGGAATTAATTCTGGTGCCAATTAACTCAATAGACTTTTAGGTTTTCTATTGGATAATATAATCAAAAGCGTGAAACGTTATTTTCGTTCGAGTGCATAAAATAAATTGCTGGGAATTGAATTAGAATATTTACAGAATTTACGTCATGTTGTATTTTGTCATCATTGTTTAATATTTACGTTAGCATCCTGCAGTCACGTGTTTATCAGCAAGGATGTATTAAATTCTATCCTCGTGGAATTATATTACAGAACACAGCTGACGCAGCGCATTCTTCGTCTTAAATAGAACCGCGAACGATGATTTCCAGCTAATCAAAATGTTACCCCGCATACAGATGGTGTAGGTCATCTCTGATGATGAGTCATGCGGTATAGAGCATACTACAAGCGTGACTCAAAGTAGATTATAAGCTTTTCACACAGATAAAATTGATTCGTAACACTTTAATTTAAAATCCATGTCTCTTTTACCGAATTGTGACTAATAACTAGATTGCACACCGTTATGCAAACGTAATTTACGCGAATGCGAATTAACAGAAAATTAGTTTACAACATTAAGGATTCTATCAGCCACCAAATTAAATAAAAGTCCTACTACTTTCGTTTACTTATTTAACTTATTTTCATTTTTCTTCGATACTTGTGTGCCAAATTTTAAATATTGTCTCCTTCAGAACGTTCTTATTATTAAAACTGTAAAACAATATTCTGTCCCTTATTCATTGTAACTAAAGAACCCCCCCCCCCAGGGGGATGGTTAAAAACCAAGAACCATTGGGTTAAAACTTTACACAAAATTGCCATGTCTGATTAAAAAGTAACTAGATAAACGACTAATTAACAGGAGATTGTAGATAACGTTACATGCCAAAAACCTTTAAATTTTGCAACGTTTGCGGTAGAACGCCCTCGTAGTAACTAACGTTAACGGGGCCAGTTGCGAAAGGAGTTTGAAAGCAGCGCGTGTTCGTCCGGTAAGAAGCGTATGTCATCCGAAAATTCGCGAATCCCGCAATCTCGCCTAGCACTTGGCACACGGTGCGCGTGCGAGCGTAACTAGCGGTGGCCTAAACGCGTGATACATTTTTCGGCGACAGGAGGGCTTCGTTATCTCGACGGGGAAAAGGGAACGGGACCGTCGCGTCGTTTAGCGGTAATTGGAACTTACGAGGCGTTCGCCGTAAATTAAAAGGCTCGCGACGAAGAACAAACTGCCTGTCGTTTTCGCGGCGAGCAATAAAGGCCGTCCCCATTCCAGAGCGGGAGGATGCGACGCGAATTTTTCTGGAGCCCCGTATATACTGTCCCGCCGCGTTATCGTTATCTGTGATAACACGGCCGAGAAACGACGGGGACGCTATCACGGCAGCGCTGCCAGCTGCTTCAAGGTTGCCCTTCTGCGGGCCTCCTCGTCCAGGTGCAAAAGAAAAAAAAACGAAAGAGTGGGCAGGATCGACGGCGAAGCATTTTACCCGTTCACCCTCGAGCGAGACAACTGCCTCGGATGAAACGGAGGATACATCGATCCCGGGGGATCGACTGTCTGCTGATCGAGCGATCCGCAAAGGCAGAGCTCCCCCGCATCGCCATCGGACATCCGAAGCACTTCCCGGCGAAAATTGAAGAGCTTGTTGCTGCAACACAGCCAAGTCTAAAGCGCTCCGAACTTCTGGCTTTTCGGCGAAACGCTTCACGATACTCGCTAATTTGTTTAACGCCCTTGATGCCCTCGGCGAAACACGCCAGCATCGTTTCCACGTCTTCGAAACTGCTCCCTCCCTTTGTGAAGCGGAAGCTTTGTTTCGGCTAAGAAAACTTCCCTGTGTTTTTTCTTCTTTTTTCTTAAATATTTTCTGTTACGCATACAGGAAATTGTTGTACCTGAGATCTTATTTGATTGTGGAACGAATCAGACTGGAAATGAAATTTCTATGTTTACTGCAGTGTTGGGACACTCGAATACGTTTTCTTATTTCGAAAGAATGTGCTAAATTATTTTTATCCAAGGGATTTTCACGTTACTGCAAGAACGCATTCGTTACCAAGCACAATCCAGGTAAGTAATTATTTACGAGTACGTATGTTAATCAGTTCGAGTCTCATTTCGGTAAACAAAAAGTCTATTCCTACTGGATGACGTTTCGACGCGTTACGCAACGGCAACATTCGCATATTCATGCCCTGGACTGCGGCCTAAGAAAGTGTAAAAGTAGGATTGCATATTCGAGAACATCGTGTGAACCGTCCGCGATGCAGGAAAGAAATAAACAATTTAAAAAGTCCGGAGAAAATTAACTCAAAAAGATGGTTCAGGCTGTCGGCATGCGAACGAATATTTAGGAGGTTCATCGATGAACACTTTTCATTCGAGGATCAATAATTTAACCAACAAAAAATCACTTTAAAGATGAGAATTTATTTTCAAATCTGCGATAGTACAATTCATTAAACAAATTTTTTAACGTCTGTACATACGTCTGAATTTGCAAAATTTTAGAAACAAAGGTTCACTTTCTCATCCGTTACATACAGTCTTTACGCTCCCTTTCCACCGTCAATTTCCCCTTTCACAACTCTCTGCACGTGAGAGAGGAACGTCACGCATCACATTGCGCAGAGAATCGTCGCTAGTGTCGCTAGGGACAAATCGAGTCACATATAACCCCTAGCACTACGAGTTATCGTTTCAGTGACTAGACATTTTTGGAATCCAGAATTTATTTTTAAAAAAGGAGAAAATTTATATTTATTGCATGCCTATATGTTCTTCGATAGCTGTACATTAACAACGACAAAATAGAATTTTATCTCAGTTTAAAGGAAATTAATAACATACTTGTTTATTAGACTCTGTTCAGAATCATCATAGCGAGTGTGACTCGATATTGTAGGGCAAGGGGTTAATAGTAGAAGGGAAAGAATTTTAAGGGGAATACGAGCCTGGCAACTCTAGCCCCAAGCGGTGTCGTCGGATCAAGACTTGTCTCCCACTCTACTTTGCCCCTTCCGCGCACATCCCCACGCTTCCGCCACGGCCCGGTCTCGTGACCCGTTTCTTCTCTGTCGAGTATGTGTCACAATGTCACGTGGCTAATCCAGAGAATGGCAGAGAGAGGGTAACTGTATTCCCCTCAATTTCCCCTGTCCGATTACACTGGTACGGTAACTTTTCGTACCCAAGGTCAGCTGAAGCTCATAATATTACAGGTCGTTGGATTCGTCTTGATCTCGGCTATCATATAGCGATAATAAAAATATATCATTCCATTTTAAAAAACTTCGATGACCTTGAAATCTTAAAAAATATAATCTTGCACAAATTTTTTGCTTATCGTAATATTTTCCCCTCTGAACCAACGAATGTTTTCCTCTGAAATTCTCTTCTATCATAAAAAACAAACGAGACATTTTAGATAGTCAAGTTAGGTGAGATACCCTGTATATTCCTTTTCTCGCGGCCGTTTTAACCAGTTAACTGTGATTGACAAGTATACTCGTCAATCCGAAACTCTATTGCGGTGCAGTTAACGTCAATGAATTGTTAAGTTCTTATCGAATAAAAAAGTAATTCTTTCTCATTTAGCTTTACAAGGGCTTTGGCTTTTATAATAGCTGCATTTGGCCTGCGTTCGATTTGTACATTCGTCATTGCTTGATTTTAATTCCGTGCCGTGAGGGATTTTTGAAATTCAATTCCACAGTTAACTGGTTAAGGATCAAATAAATGACTAAAATGGCTTGAATAACATCAATTAAAAAATTAGTCGGTCGGTATGAAAACGAACTTTCTGCAGGTTCTTCGATGCTCACAGGTGAATTGGACTCGGAAATCTATTCCGGCGGGTCGTCGGTAGTTAATCGCGTCGCCATTAATATATTCCTTTCGCAGCGGCCGCGGCCGTTTTAAAAATCAAATTAATCGCGCGAGCGCGTGCGATCAAAGCGAGACGGCCGCGTTATTTTCCGGCGAAACGGCCGCTTAATTACTTGTCACGGACGCGAGATGATGCATCGCCGTCGAAACACGGCATATACATAAATTTCGCGCGGAACGAGCGCCGGACCGGTTCGCGAACGGCCCGTGGACGAGTTTCGTAGTTGCGCGAAATATTGCGGCTCGATTCGAAATAATCGCGGCGCGAATAATGCACGGTCTGAGGACTGTAATTTTATTAACAGATATCGATTTCCTATAAACTCGACGAAGATAAACGTTTCGTTTGGCTTGGTAAATCTTTGAACGACGGACTGCCAACTGCCAACGCTTACTGCCAACTTCATTAATTATTTTACTTGTTTTGGGGAAAATATATTAGTTTTGAATGGACCCTCGGATTTAAACTTCATACGTTTAGTAGTTTTCATTCATTTTTGTTTTACTGTTTGATTTGACCAATTTATTCGTAATCGCATCTTTTAAATAAATCCATCGCGTTACAACACAGTTATAAACAACAAATTTTAGAATAAGGGATTTTAAAAATTTCCGAATTATCATCCAAGGAGAGTATGAAAAGGAAGTCCTAAAAATTAAGATCTCACTTTGCTTATCAATATTACGCTAAGGAATATTTTCTAAATTATTGTATGACAATCAGACGCAGCAGGTGATTGTCAAAAAAATTAACTGAAACTGTTCTTGACCATTTGTATTTTCTTCTTTTTGTCTTTTCTTTCCATTTGTTTTTTCTTTTCTTTTGTAATTGATACTACAATCTGTTCAATGTGTGTAGCCGGATAAGGAGGTCAAAAGTGCCAACAAACCAAATTAAATTTGCAATAGGCCATTCGATAGCTTATCCAAAGAAAATAATTTGTGTCAATTTTCATCCCTATATGTAGACATGGAGAGTAGTAATGGGGCAACAAAGAAAATCAGGTTTTCGATTTTTTTTAAGATGTGCCCCCACTTTGAAAAATGTGAAGAAATTATAAGTTAACAACCATAACGAGGTGCTAAAACCTCATAACTTCTACAAGAAATCGGCATTTCAAAAGTTTTGTTATCTTTTAAAATTCAGTTTCGAAGCTAAAATTCTGAAAAAATGCATAGATGTGTATTCTAATCGCTAAAATATGCCCGATTTTTTCAGAATTTTCAATTGGAAGGTATAAGAGAAATTACAGAAAAACCTGATTTTCTTTGTCCCTCTGTTACTACCACCCATATCGACATGTAAGGTTGAAAATGGGCACAAAGTATTTTTTTTTAACAAGCTATCGAATGGCCTATTGCAAATTCAATTTGGTCTGAAGCCACTTTTGACCTCCTTATCCGGCAACACCCTTTATTTTCAAATCTTGAAATTACTTTATCGAATTAATTAAGTCTTCGTGGCGTTTCTCAGATACGATCTTCTCTTTACGTCGATATTATATGATTTCCACTGTCTTGAGACTTCTTAATAATGAAACGGATAAGTAACGTATATAAACTAAACGATTTAATTTCGCGAATCGGAGCAGATCTTCGAGCGCACGCGAGCAAGCTTATCGCTCAGACGTGGGTTGCGGGTAAATGCGATGTCTGAAAATTCGCATAACAGTGTTAACCGATTAAATATGGTAAGGAGATTAAAGGAGGATCACGGGGGGAACATTTCGATTATCTCCTATTTGTCGGGCGCAAAATACGGTAGCTCGGTTTAATATTCGAACGGCGAAGAACTTCTAAAGCCGTTGTTGCTTGCAGAGCAAGCTTTGATCGGCGCAACATTGCTTATTCATGAGACGAGTCGCTTATAACAAGTAACCTGCCTCATTTTCTGTAACGACAAAAGTAAAACGATAACAATTTTTCAAAATCCTTAACGTGAAGCTCGTTCATTCCTATCGAGAAACAATGAGTTACAAACTTATGTTCGACAAGGTACGAAAAGAACGTTTAAAAATGACAAACTTACAAACATGATTTATTGTATAAAACTGTATACATTGTATTAAACAAGAACTGCAAAAGTTCTGGGCTTTTATATTTATGTGACAATTTGTCAAATTCATTAATTCTTCAAATAAATATTAATTCATTTTACAGCGAACAGCGAGAATTACTCTATTATATTAATCAGAAATGACAAAACTATGCTTTTATATGTGTATGACAATTTAACAAATTTTTAAAGCCTTCGAATTGGAACTTATTTCATTATTCTTATCGGTAAACAGCCAATTACAAAAAGTATACGTAAAATTCGAAGACATGCAACTGTTATGGAGTACTAACCGGAAAGGACAAGATTAGGCTGTTAGTTAAAGTGTGTGGTTCGGGCAGAAAAGAGACCCGACAGATTTAACAGTTACTGTCGAAGGTACAGAGTGCTCCAAGAGTGTTTGTACACAATTCTCAGCAGATTTGCAGAGCGACGATCCAATTACACTTGGGAAAGTCCGACGAAAAACCAGCGCAACTCGTTAAATAGCATTATCCGGTTAACGGTAACGCGTGGGCATTCGGTTAACCGTAACAATGTTACCTGTGGCAGTCGAGTGCTAACTGAACAATCGGTTGCTAACCGGTTAATCTCACGCCTCTGCGGTCCGCATAGAACCGGTCAAATCAAGAGCTTCTGTCTATACGACTATCGGGCGCTGCAAATACCAGGAAGGATTGACAAAGAGAATTTTTTACATAATGTTGCAGGAAACGCTCAATCAGCAGCCTGGCACCCGACGTACATTGAAAGCGGTCGTAACACACACATACACACACACACGTTTTTGCGGAAGCTAACCGCAACCACCTTAGTAAGCAATTGTTAAATAAATGCCAACCGAGCTACAAGTTGCATCGAAGCTAAAAACACCGATAATATTTTTCCACGTTTATACCTATAAAAGTAAAGTAACAGCGCGGTGAATCGTGATCAAGATCGTAAACTGACAAAAACTCAGAGTTACGATCGCGGCGTCGAGTATGATAGATTCGTGTCAGTGTAACAAAGAATGACTGTCGAACTAGGAGGACAAGGTTGTCGTGGTCGTGGACGCGCGAAGCATGCGAAGTTATGGCGAGCGCGCACGGTTCTCGTCGGTAAACGAATCCGATCACCTTTTTCTCGTGCGCGCCGGGACACGTGGACGTCATTTATCTGTTCATTGTCATTCCCGGCGGATGAATGGCCGCATATTTTCCTTGCGAACCCGTTCCCATCCATCCCGTGGAGCGACGGGGAAACGTGTATCGCATGGAAACACGGTTTCCATGTAGGTATGCACACATAGCGAATAGTTCGAGCGGGGGCTTCAGGGGATCGGTTTGGTTATTCGACGGTGTTATACGAGTTGTTTCACGCGCTCGGGGACCGTTTTTGATCGACCGAAACCAAATGTCTCTCTGTGCTCTCGACCAGCGCGCAAAAACCAGAGGACAGAGAGACAGAATGGTAGAGAGAGAAAGAATGAGAGGGGGAGGGAGAAAGAAAGAGGGAGGGACGCGTCGGTTCAAACCTTGTTCACGTGCCGGGGCCATCGGAAAGTTCCGAGATCTCGTTCCCGAGGCGTTTCATTTGAATGCGGATCGTGCTACGTCGAAAACTGCTCGACACTTCGGAACTGCGATGATTGATACATTGAGAGCAGAAACGCCCTTTAGGGACTGATACCTTGGCGAAATTTCGAGGCAATCGCTGCACCCATTGATAAAGGACGCCGTTTTCAGGCGGACTTTTTGCGAGAGACGTGGACGGTGTCGAGAATTTGTGGGAAAGACGATTGGAATTGAATTGGGTCCTGCGTTTCGCAAAAAAGACAGAAATACTCTAATGGTGGAGTTTTCATGGATATTTTTTGGGCAATCGTTGTCTCCATTGACAAAAGAAAGTCTTTTCACACAAGTTTTCCTATAAAGCAAATAATCCCTCACTACAATTTTTAAGAATAAATCTATGGACTTTAATTCATTCATTTTTTAAAAGGGGAAGAAAATGCTTCCTTAGAGGTTGATATCCTGTCGTAAATTTGGTTGAATCCTAACATATTAATTATTTGGTCCGCAGAAATGCAGCAAATTTGAATTCTGTTTAATTTTGTTGAATTGGTTGCAAACAACGGGCTTGTATTTGTAAAGCTTTGTCCACACTGAAGCTACATCGAGTAACTTTTGGTCGTTTCTTCTTATTTCCTAAATTCCCTAATTGGCAATGGTTTGCCGAAATTTCTCTGTTTTGCTTAATTGAAATACACGGGTGCTTCTCCGTTTTAGCCTGTTCGTCAACGAGTCGTGATGGCGGCAACAAAACTTCGGCAGTATCCCCATGAACCAGTTTAATGTTTCCCATTATCTTCAACGGCTCTTTTTATACGTCTTTTTTCAACAACCCTATGAAATAATCAAGTAATATTCTGTTAAAATAATTTCAAGCTAGCTGCAATATAAACGAGAAATCAACGTCGGTTCGATTAATGTGTAAATTAACCATGACAATTGAATGAAAAGAATGCAGTTTCACGTCTGAAGGTTTGCAGTCGTCTCTGAATGGTTAACTCCAACCAGCAGGAGTTAGAAATTTACTTGCACTGTTCATCGATTGAATATATTGAAAGTGGTATTACTGTGACTAGTTTGCGGTTTATGTACCCAGTTTTGTCGTAAATGCATAAACTCCGCAGACTATTGATCATAAATACGGGCATCATGTAAATTTTATAGGGAAAAGGGGATATTATCGAGGATGGAAACTCGTTCAGCTCGAATATACTTCATTATTGTTAGTAGACGATAGATCTGTAGTATTTATAGCTTGTAAACATCTCTTTAAAGAGCAGTAAAATAAAAAGATTGCTAAATACACAGGCCATTTTTTACCATTGGTAGACTAATAAAAAAGATTAGAATTTCATTCCCTACACTAGAGAATTCATCGTGTCTAAATCGTCATCATACTAAAACATTTATTTTGCACAACTTTCATTTTATTACCCTACTCTTTAAGAACTCGTTTTAGTTCTCGTTCTGCTTATAAAGAGACGAATGCACTTTCCGCAGTCCAGCTGTCAGTAAACATTTGTATAATAAGTGTCACCCCATATATTAAATTTATAATGAAATCAGTATAAAATCTGATGATCAGTATAAAAACTGTAATCCCAATTCGATCAGTATGTATGCATGTTTGCTTTTCTTCTTATTTTTTTAAGGACAAATTGAAAGTATTATTTTATTATCCAACTATGCACACCGTCTACCAGGTCGTTTTATGAAATGCTATCTTCGAAGAACTGGCTTCAACAAAGGGAAACCCTAAGCGACGAGCCCTTTGCGTTACGTAGCCTATAATCGTACCAATGTATTTTTCATTTTTCCGCCGTTTCGCCCCATTCCGCTCCACGTTATTGCAACGAGTGGTATAATAAGACCGTAAAATTATGCGCAAGTTTTTCCGTACGGTGTATACGTATAGGCGCTATAATTTCATAATGTAGTCCAAGAGACGTAATAGTCTGGCAGCTGGAAACGGTGTTTCAGGTCACGGGACGATATTTAAAAATGTAGGAGGGTCTCGGGACGGTTTAGCCCGAGGCTGTTGACATTAAGGGGGCCGGCAGGCATTTGGCCTTGACTGTCATGGTTTGAAATCCATATAAGTATGCACGGGTCAAAATCTATTCAAACTGCAGCTTCAATATTGCAATGAGCAGTTTAGAAGTGGTCAATTGTGTTTCCTAAAAGTCCAATCTACGTCTGTATAGAGTCCAAATTGCGAATTTCTACCTCATCGTGGAGTAATTTACAATATTCGGCAGCAAATTCGCTTTCCGAAGCAAATATGACGTCACAAGATGGCTGCCGCTGAGAGTTTCTCTTAATTTCGAGAGATTTAGTGTTCTTATCGAAAAAAAAAGGCTCTATACAGACTTAGCAAATACATAAACAAACATGGTGGTATGCATTTTTAATTGATTACTTGCTTATTTAAGACGTAATATGTATAGAGAAAAAGGCACATCGTAACATAGCGTGACAGTCAAGGCCAAATGGCTGCCGGCCCCCTTAAGATAGGTTTTGGAAGAGCCTGAGCGTGTCCCCCGGTATACACTCCATTCACTTTGGCTGACACTCCGACGGAATTTTCCGTACGGTCTAGCACTTGTCCCGAATCGATCTCGCGCTCGAACGGTGCCTCGCATAAGTGTTTGTGTCTACCGGAGAAACTGTGCATCGAGAATACGCAGTCGGCTGATGACCTGACGTCACGCTGACTAGGCCTTGAGGAGAACGTTATGCAGCCAAAGATCTACCTGGAGTGGGATAAAAAGATAATTTGTTCTGGTAACCGGTGTGCATCGGGTCTGCTGAACATGAAGACTGGATCGCTGTCGTTGCGACTGCAAAACCGATCTGACATTCATCAGAATAAGTACAAGCCGATCATAATCCTGATCATAAGCCTGATTGTAATTTAATCGAACTTACTTGAATTAACGATCTCCAGTTTTACATGGAACTCCATTTTACGAGCGACCGGAGACTGGGCTGGTCAATAATGATTATCGTAGCTTCCAAATTGTATGCAGAAAATGTTTAAATATCTAAATATACACGTCTGGTTCACTTCCTAAACTGTTCCCTGAATTGAATGTCAAAGATCTTTTAGTGTTTGGCCCAGTCTATATATTTGATCTTAGCTGGTTTACCTGCTATTTACAAATTAATTCGTATTGATTATTTACAAACGACTAAAATACAGTATAAACAAAATCTCTATCACTTTCTATTCATCTAGTACCTTACAATTTATGGATCTCCAATATGTTGGTTGAAAGACTTGAATTCAAAGTAAAGTTGAAATTAATTCGAAGAGCAATTAATTTGCACACCTAATAAATGAAATGTTCCCAGGGGCCCTGCGAAATCAAATGTGAATCTGAGTCGTTTCTTGAGGATTCTACCGAACAGAAAGTGAAATAGCTTCTACCGAATTTATTCATATATTCCGAAAGTAAGCCCAATAACCAGAAGATTGTTTGGTCCGATCAATAAATTCTATCGAACCTTTTCTACTTCAGCTTCCAAATTATATGTAGCAATTTGAAGACAGTTAAATTCAACGTAATTTGTTTCCCAACGATTTCATTAAATCGAAAGTAAATCAAAGGTTTTTAGATTCTTTTCCATTGGACTTCACAATTGACAAGAACAAGTCCAATAACTAGAAAGTTGTTATGTCTGATGTGAATAAACTATTTCGAACCTTTTTTACTTTAGTTTCTGAATGTACAACCATATTTTAAAACATTTAGAAATTAAACTGATTCGTCTTTTACGGCTTCTAACAAACTGAGAGTGAATTTGACTAAATGATTTGTCTACCAAAGATTTCCTTCGATCGGACTCCATTGTATTCCACGGTTGAGTATTACTGTTTTACAATGATTGGAGAAAGAAATAAATGGCAATGTAACTCCTGTGTCCTGCAATTATTGCAGACAATTTTTATTTTGCATAAAAATCAGCAGTCTATTGATTACATATAAAAGTTCCTGCTACCTTATCACAAACATACACTCAGTCACATAATTTTTAACGATTCTTAATCATTTATAACTCGTAAATCAGTTGCATCAATTTCGACAAAATTTTCAGCATGTTCGTAACTTCTATGAATCTAGAAAGTACATTTCTCAAACTTTCCTTACGGACTCGAACAAAAAAGTTGTGGCACACAACTTGTACTATTTTCCTCGTAATGTTCGTTACGTATAGTAATCTAATCCTTGCTTGGCAGAAAAACTGAAGAGGTTCTAAAAAATAAAAAAGTTATTCTTCAGATCAACGGTTTCTTGAAAATATCGAAACAACAATACAGAGAATGTGCTCGAGTCTATAAATATTCACAGTGGTGTTATATATTTCCCGAAAGGGCGCTATAACAACGGCAAAGACCGCCGAAATTGCTTTGGCAACGGTGTTTGCGGTTTCGCTGATTTTCCGAACGGATGACCGAGCGCGGGAGATTCGAAATGGAAGCGTTTGGGGTGGTTCGAGGCACGCGGAAACAGAAAATCGATATTTCTGTCGTGGGGAACACGGGCATCGCGTGCACCAAGGCATCCTTGGAGCAGAGCCCGCGATTGAAACTCGGCTCGTGACACCCGACGTTACCTGGCAGGTCAAAGCCGACCCAACGGGACGAGGAGCAGCCCGTTTCAGCTGGCTCGGCTGGGTTTCGTGTTCGTCCAATCCGTCCGAAATTTAAATTCCACGGAAACGCCTAACACCCCCTACCGCGTAAACATGAACGAGAGAAACGGAACCTGAATGGCGTTGCAACGGATTTACCCTCGAATCCGATACACCGTTTCCGGCCCGCTGATTTTCCCCCCTCCTTTCCTTCTGGCAAGTTTTTCCGAACGAAAGGTACAACGTTGTCCGGAAATCGAAAGAAACCGCAGACGTTTCCCCTGAATTGGGGAAATTTCTTGGGACACCTTTTGAGGTGATGCTCGTTTCCCGCGGAGCTTCAAGCCCTCCGCACACCGGATGCTTCGGAGGTATAGTAAATCCGCGGATACCTGCGGTTTTTGTCGAGATTTACCGCGAGGAAATATTGCGCGCTGCTCGGTCACCGTCAGTGCCGTCAACGTTTTATCTGCCGGATGTCTGCTAATGGGCTCCTTCTGTGACTATGCTCGATCGAATGGGAACTTACGAGTTTCCTTAAACAGTTGGTATGGGTACAAGTGAATAAATGATTGGAAGCATCGCGTATAAGCAAGAACAAGTATACCAGATTTCTTATAAATAGGCTTGTACTAGCTCTAGAGAATAAAATTCATTCGGAATAAAATTTATTTGATAGCACTATTTTAGCACATACTTTTTAATGAGCATTTTATCCTTCAGGCGTAATAACTTTTATTTGCCCGTATGCATACGGCCCCATTCTGCAGATTTTTATGCATTTATGGCATTTACAAATTTTTGAAGTACGAGAAAACGTTTACATTGACAACACAAAAAAATTAAATCGAGTAAACAAAATTAAATTGAGTAAACAAAATTCAGAACAATTAAAACGTTAAATTGAGTTAACGAAATAACTTCAGTACATGCGGTGCAACATTTTTAGACTTTTTAGACTTACTTGTTCTCTTTTCTCTACATTGCAAGTCAAAAGCGAAACATTTATTAAAATATTTATAACTGTCGATTGTTAATTATGAAATGTATATGCTGCGCAAACTTTTCAGATTCTACACTGTATCCTTCATTTGTGCACGTTTCCTTTTGCTTCCCAAATGCATGACTTGAGTGTGTATTCATTTTGTAAGACGATGTAGATGAAGCACCGTGTCAGTTTCTGTAATGGTTAATTTACCAGTGAAAAGATTAGGTGTCCCGGAAACGATACATACATGTACTGTTCTATTATATGTAGAACCGCTGATTGTGACTCGATGGCGAACCTCGAGCGTTATCGGAAACTGTATACACGCGTACGCGTCACTTGCAAATGTGTCATTGTTACAGTCTGCGACTACCGGGCGGTTTTAATACTTTCCGCGTAATATGGGTCATTGGTAGCCTATAGTCTATGTCAAAAACAAGACTCCGATTAATTACGCGCGGCCATGTGCTTCATCCGAGCGCAGATACTGTGACAAATTGAGGAATTCGATTACTTCATCTAATTAATCCTTGTACACAGTTCGTTTGAACTATTACTCCTTGCCTTGCGATTCCTTGCAAAAATATTAATAACAAAAAAGCACGAATTAATAGATCACAAAAAATGGAATATAATTTTTTAAACAATTAGCTCAGTGGCTCAATTTTCTGTATTTTTGTAATGACGACTATAGTTTGTCGTGTTCTATTTTTGCGACGATGAATAACTCATAACGATTTACATTAACCTCGAAAATGATTGACGAATTGCTGGATGAACGGTAAACAAAATATAAACGGATATTTGAGCTTCTCCCCGCAGGCAATCCTGGGAATTGAAGAAACGAAGCAATAATCGCGAAAGTGTAGTTCGTCTTTTACTTTCTCTTCTATTCTGAATTGTCTACAGGAATTTCTGAACGGTACAGTACTTTGCAAAGTGGGACAGGAGAACATCGCGGCGGAAAACAAAAAAGTTGCTGACAATTTCGTGTCACCATCTACAGACAAGGATTTCTGAGGAATTGTAATCACAGTCTAAAAATTGTAGTACATCCTTGAAAAGAATGACTCCTAAAATCATTTGAAGTAACTTTTTCCTTTGCGAAAATGTTCTCCGCCGCTTTGTTGAGCAGTTATGAAAGGAAAATCACGGACCAATCAGCGCGCTGCAATAACGGACCGATTCCGACTCGGCCAATGCCAACGTCACGGAAGGCTGTAGCCGCGAACTGATTGATCCGTGTTTTTCGTTAATAACTCCTTAACAAAGCTACGGAGAATATTTTCGCAAAGGACAAAATTGCTTCAAATGGCCACAGCAATCTCCCCTTTTAAGAAAGGGAGAAAAGACATGAACGCTCCGATAATACTTTCAATCGACAGGTGGAAACGGGGCTTAATCTCGAGCAGATAGGTACCTCGCGTGTACATAGTTCTACCATACCCAAACACGGCACTACGTAGACACTATAGTCAATTCACACGCACTCTGTAAATTGTTCTGAACCACGCATCCACTCGTCGCGTCTGGCGAGTGTCGTCAGCGCAAACGTCACTCGTTATCAGCGCTTTTTTCGAAGTCATCAAAGGTCGACAAATTCTACCAAGTACACTCCTATCTTTGCATTAGCAACTAACATTAGCTCCTCCCCCAGTTCGATAATCAAAAAATGAAAACAACATAATAATCGGGCCACATAAATCGTAAACTGACGTCGCAAATGATTCACTGAAATTCTGAACTTCCGAATAAAAATTTCAGAGGACAATCTCTATCGTTTACAAGCTGTTAGCGATCAGAGGTTTATAAACAGTGGCAAACAATCTGTAAACAGTTCGAGAGCTGTTTACGGTCTTCGACGAAGATAGAAGAGTCAACAATCGAACGATCGGTCGGCAAGGATATATAGATTTCCCGAGGACGATAAAACTGCGAGATCCTGAAGAGACCACTCGGCTCGGATCGAAGCTGTTCGGAACAAAGGCGATCGAACCGGTTGGGGGAGAAAGTGGGAAGCGAGGTGGGGTCACCGGCCAGGACAGGCCAAGTGTTTACTTCTTCTAGAAATTCGTTTACCTGTCTGAGCACCGTAGAATCTGAAAACACGTTCGATCTTGGCCTAATGACTTCAGTCTCGTGACAATGTACAGTGTCAATTTCTTCGTTTCTCACACATTTTTCCTCCATCATTGATCGCTCAATAATTTCTATAGCTCATCTCCTTGGCGCACAAAGACGTTTAGATGCGTCATGTGTCATTTTTATGCGGAATAAAAATTGGCTAAATTAGGCTCAATAAAAAGAAAGAAAGTATAATTCTCTGCTGGTTAAAGTGATCTCGAAAGAATCGATTTCTAGCGAGACATTTAATCCATGAATTAAATTTTGGAGCGAGCCAAAGACCATAATCATCGTACACGACCGACAAGACAGCGAAGCAAAGAAACAGAGGGTATCCAGAAATAACTATACCCCAAGCATAGCAAGAAGAAACAAATCCTCAGACCTATCCTTCGTGGACAGAAGAGCGAAGATTCTCGAAGAGAAGACTCTGGCGTTGCCGAGCACGTTTTCTGTAATCGTGCGCCCCTTGAATCCACAAAAGAACCTATTAACAGTTGAAAACGTCAAGATAGGGTCCACGCACATATGGCCGACTCGACGAAGAGGACAAAGACTCCTTGTGCTGAGACATGTGCGCCCTATCTTGGCTCATAGAGGACAACTCCCGCAGGACATACTGTCATAACTAGGCTCCGGGTTTTTATGCAAAATAAAAAGTTTGCGTATCAATTTTAAAACACAGAAGCTAAATAGAAATTAATATCTTTCACGGATAATTTCAATATAGCGAAAAGAATATATTAAAACTCTTGAAGTCTTCCACTTACTCACTTTTGCTATGAATACATATAATCCGGAGTCCAGTCACAACAAACTTTTTGGACATTTTGTACTCGACTTAAAAAACGTACTAAAGTAGAAGACTAACAAGGGGACAATGACAATGCATGTATCTAAGAGTATGTTAATACATTTTCGAGCAGTTTGTTTATGTTATTCCCTTTTCGCAGACGGCGTCCCCCTAGGGTCGTCGAAGTTGATTCACCTTGGTCGACTTCCGAACCGTTTTGCACATTTTGTACTCGCTTTCGAAAATGTCCTTTAAAGTAAAAGGCTAACGAGAAGACACTGGCAAGGCATCTAGTGTGTACCTATCTACGAACAGGTAGCTATATATTGGAATACTATATTTGCAGTTTTTCGGCCCAGTGTATTGGTCCGTTTTCGCAGACGGCGTCCCTCGTACCCGAGGGACCGCAGTCGATTTACCTTGGTCGATTTCAGGACAAGTTCACCGAGGATTAATCAGCGACGGGTGCAACCGGCGCCTGAATCGGGCACTGAATCCGCGGTGCGGGAGCGGATCCTCTGCTGGTGCCCCTCGAAATTTGTTCTCGCACGTTCCCCCGAAGTTGTCACCGCGTAAAATCGACTCGTATGGCGTTCGACACGTTGCGGGCAGAAGGCCGTTTTACACTGACCCCCTGCCACTGGAACTTCTACGTATAACCATCGTCAACGTCCTGCCACGGTTGCCATGTTGCGTGGCTCGGTTCCTTTGTGTCCGTCCGTGTGCCGACGATGTACGTGCGCCTTCTTCTATCGTTGTGCGCGAGACCATGCTCTATAGTCTGCTCGACGCGACGGTACGACCGACTCGTGATTGTCGGTTTCTGATCCCGTGGAACCATGGCCTGCACGCGAACCGAACAACCAAAGCGACGAAAGAACTCGCCGAAAACGCTCACGGGCTCCGCTGCGGAATTTCTGCACCGTCGTTGGGGAATTTCCCGGCGATCGCTGCGGCAGCATGACGAATCAGTTTGTCGTCGACTTTGTGGTCCCTTGAACTGTTCCTAATTTGTTCACGCATCTTCAGGATTCTTTGTGTTTTCTTTTATTCGAGTCTCTAGGTGTGGAGGTGATGAGATTGCAGTGGAAATGTAGTCCACCTAATTTATTGACGATCAACTTGGCCGGGGATTTAAACTCTTAACACGACGAATACCGATTTCAGGGATCAATCTCTTTTTTAGGATCTAATTGATATAGTTACGAATGAAATCCTTGCTTCAGCGAAATGAATCTCTTGCAGTTTCAGTAATCCTGATACGATTTCGCCGACAAATATTGTCTCCGCTCTCCGAATTTATTAACAATCAACCAGGTTGCGATTTAGATCCGTATTGAGTGTACAATTCTCAGAAGAAACTTTTGGTACGATCCAAGTCATTTCCCCTAGAGGTTGTTCCCTTTCTGTTGCCAATCGGCCGAAGATAAATCGTTCAGGTACTTTTCAATCTACACGATTACATAATTCGCGCAGGCTGTATTACCGTTGCATTAAAGGGAAATGAAAAAAACACGTTGTTCATACCTAAGAAAATAATCGTTCGAGGAGCTAATAAATGTGACCCGATTGTGCGATCCGTCGCCGATAAAATTATGCAGTCGCGGCAGCGTGGCGCAACCGATTCTCGGAGGTCTATTACCACGTCCTTGAGGTTCCAGGTAAAAAAAGGTTGCTATTTGTCGAAAATCGGCGCGCCATCCGATAATCAGCGAATTGAATTCGACTGTTTACGGTCTCCATTCGCGTTCAATTAGATAATACAGCTGGCGTCACCAGATTGTATTCGTTCCGAAAACGATAAATCGCGAGACCGTCTGGCTTCGCGATTAGGATAATTTCTAGAGAATCGTCGCAGTTGTCGCGGTATCGTCACGGTTTTCGTGAATCCCACGAGATCGTTTCACAGTGATTAGGCAGCAGCGTATAAAGAGATAGCTAGCGTTCCCTGTGCGAGACCAATTTTTCACCGCTCGCAACGAACGTGAGTTTGCGAAAACATTTTTTAGCACACGCGTCTAAGTATTTCGCAGGAAGAGAAAAAAGCTGTTTAATTATTCGTAAAATTCTTGCGATCAGAGGTGAAAATAAAAATGGTTTTTAAATCTGATGCAATTTATTATTTTGAAAAACTGACGATATTTATACTACTCTGCATCTTTATGCGAATTAAAAATTTTTTTGTTAATAATCGAGGTTCTTCGTTTCAATGCCTTTTTGTCTATTTAAATTTCACCTACGCATTTTTGTCATAAATGCATCAAATCCACAGACTAATAATAATGTGAAAAACACATGTCTTTAGCTGTTTTCAGGCCAAACAGCTGCGCAACCGCGCACGGACGTACGCTTCAATCGCCGTCGCGTGCAATATTACTAACAGCGCGTTATTAACATTTCCCATGGCAGAAAGGCGGCATTTCCACTGCGACCAAATAAAGCACTCTGTTCCCCGCGTATTTCCTGCCGCCAAAACTTTAAACATTTCAGTGTGTACTCTGCTGAAGATAAACGCCATCGAGCGCGTTTCTGGGAGACTGCGTATGTGTGCGCAAGCGTACGAAAATACGAACAGAAAAGCGAGATAAAAAGTAATGACTCGACCACGAACGCTCGTACAAATATAAATTTTCATGTATTAATATTCATCGATTTTGACCCTGTCGAATCAGCTGTTCGCGACTTTAGTCTATTTCCTTTTTAACCGAACAAAATTCCCGTTAAACACAATGCTTCTAAATTTTTATACAATGTCCACTTTTGCTCGGGAGGTCGGAAAAGATGATTTTTGATCATTTTTTTCTCTAGAACTGTAAGACTTTACTCGAAAATGGTGTTCGCATTCCAAAGGATTCCTCATAATTGATTTATTTAAAAATATGCACTAGTTGCAAAGTTGTGATCAATTACCTGGAGGACGAGGACCATTTTAGATGGTTCATCTGAAATTAGAAATTCTATAAGAAGTTTTTCGCCGTTGCATGTATTTGATTATGAACTACAAATGAGCGTATTTGTTGTTATTATTACTATGTAAAAGATGTATTCGGAACATTTCTATGGTGCCTTTTCCCGATGTACTATGCACGTACTTACTCTTGCTTATTGGTTAATCCGGCACTGCAAGTAAGAAGGAATGGCTAGTGGAAAATTATAATTTAGATAGAACATTTATAACTATGGATGAGAAATAGGGAAAAAAGAAAAAGGCATCGTGACAGTGTAGTACGTACGGCCACGCGACTCCACGACCGTGGATCTCGCATTATCGCGGATCGCTGCGGGGCATACTTACGTAAAATTCCGTTAACACAGCTCCTAGCACAGCTCTGTTACGTAAAGACCGGCAATTCGATCGCAGAGATGATCATCTGCGAAACTACGGCCCAGGGTTCTCGGTTGGCATAAAATTTGTTCGGATAAAGAGTGACCCAAAAATTCGCTGCTTTTAAGTCCCCTAATTTTCGAACTTTTTCGTGCCATATGATTTTACTTCTTATTAAATTCGATACAGCTGAAATAAACCTCAATCTAGGTTTCCAAAGTTTAATAAACACAATCAAAAATACATAAATCTTCTGTTGAGTCTATCTCAATCAAAGAATAGTGAATTCTCGATATATGTCAACAACACGAGTCGCGCAAGTGTCGTGTATCGTCCAGAAGACATACCCGAGCTGTGCTATGTTTACACTCCTCGGCGTCTGAGGCCACTCGAGCTTCGCGGTCCCTCACGGGGTATAGCCCGCGGTAGTGGGGATAATTCCGCAACGTTTATCATCCAGGTCTTGGCGACATATATAAAGAAAACACTTCATTAGTTTACGAAAGGACCTAGTATTGACCTAGTCAGGAGTTACCTATTTTATAGAAACTGTGGTCCCACTGTGCGACGTCCATTCACGAGGATTGCTCGAATCGCGTGAAAAAATCAGCAGGAACGCGTCGACCGCGAATTTCACGGGGCGACCGTGCTCGGCTGTTGCGATACAGTTTGTAATTAAATGTAAAGCCCCGTGTATTTCGCCGAGTTACAGGCGGACCGTTGTACACACCGCCATTGTGACAACAGGCCAGAAAAAAGCTGAACAGTGACCGCCCCGCGCGAGACCAGATTGCGGATAACACGCGCGCAGGGAAAAAGAATGGAAAAAAAACAACGAGGAACAAAGAGAAGGGAACGAGGAGGAAAAGCAAAAAAAGGGAACGGTCGAACGAAAAATGAAGAAGTAAAATCGTTAATCCGAATGCCGTTATCGCGATGAAATATTCAGTGGCGCTGAGAGCAGGCCGGAACCGGGCCGAACGAGGTTTCGCACGACGTTCCATGCATTTTGCAGGCCCGTACCACCATAACCAGCCGTAATTTACTCGTTGTTACGGTTATTCACTCGTACAGGATCACGGGACCAAGCGACGCCCGCAAAACCCGTTGAATAAGTCACGTTTCTCCGCGCGACGCGACGGTCACCGGGACACTTTTGTCTTCTCGGTGACGGACGGACCGACAACGGCACACTTGTGAAGCCAGCCCGGTGTAGTGTGACCAAAACGATCGATCTTCTTTTGCATAGACCGATAGAGCGAGCATTCGAACGTATTCTCTCAAAAGCGTTTAACGACATTCGAAAAATGAAGGGCCTGTGGCCATTTTTACCATTCGAGTATGAAATACTAAACCTGACTAATCTCTGTGGCTTTTGATAAATAACAAGACCGCATTCATCGAGACACTGCACCATCCCTTTACGAAATTCGACCGAATAAGTAAATATATCAGGGACCATAACTGTTATAACCAAAAAAAAAAAAATAAAGTCATGGAACAACAAGTATTTCATCGACTAAAATCGTATTAGTTATAAATAAAGGTTATGAGTGACCCCCTTATCACTTATAACAGATATCAATGAGAGAAGTTCATTTCGATCGCTCAAAACTAGACTGCGGATCTTTATGCAAAATAAAAATTGTCTGCATCGATTACAAGAAATAGAAACTATGCAGAATGTTATTTCCTAACTCGCTAATTTTAATAGACGAGAAGTAGTATATTGAGATTTAAAATTTTTTTAGTTTTCCTACAATTTCAAATTTGATCTACTCAATTTTGCTATAAATGCATAAAGATCCACAGTCTACTCATAACAGTTATTTATTACTTTCAAATGGTAGAATGCTACAATAAAAATTGAATGTGACAAACATGAGTTTTTCCAAATTTTCTCCAAATTACACCGCAAATCATCTAACGTTAATTTTAGAGCAGAAAAGATTCGTTCGAAAAGGTACTTCAAACTTTAAATTTCAGTAACAATCAACTTTTTATTAATGATTCTTATTGTAGAAAAATTTTAGAATAACTGCTATTTTTGATCCCTCATATATATCCAGTAAGTATCCATAAAAAGAAATGTTGTGTCGCATTTCTTGTGATTCATCGGTTCACGACGGATATTGAACCACTGGACAAAAAATCCTTAGCTGCGAGACACAAATTATCGAAGAGAATCCTCTTCAGCGAAACATAAACTTCTCAAAAAGTATTAAATAACCACCGTGCATTAACAATAATGGCAGGTGTGAAAAAGCGCGTGTTCGTAAACCACACGGAAATGCAAAATCGAGTGGATCGACCGGAAAGAATCATCGAGCAGGAAATCGGTTCCGCCTACGGGGAGCTTACGCGGCGGCCATAAATTTTCGGAGGATTCGCGGGCCGGGTACGGTATTTCGAGAGTTATTTCGAGATAACGATATCGGGCCTGCTGCTAAAAATAATGATCGCCCGCCGCGTAACTCGTGCTTAGAAGTCGTGCGCTTGAATTATTTCGCCAGAAAGAGAAATAGAGAAAAATAGAGAGAAACGGAGAGAGAGAGAGAGAGAGAGAGAGAAAGTCTGTTCGAGAAAAGCAGTTATTCGGTCGATTTTATCGGCGACGAAAGCCGCTTCCGAAAGAGAAGCCCCGGCGGCCGGTGATTTAGTAAGTTTAAATTCCGTTCCAAAGGCAATCCACGGGAAATCAAGTTAAACGCTCGCTGGTCGTCCCCTCGTGATAAATGAAACACATATTCCGGACGGAGCGTGCGCGAGGTCTTAACTTTTCATGGGGATGACGCCGGCTTTGATCCGTTTCCCATTTTCCGTCGCGGAATTAGCGCGCGAAGCGCAGCCCCGTGCCCAGGAAATGAGAATCACGCCAACGCTCCGTGGGAAAAAAAAAGTGTGTTTAAAACTGCCCTCTGAGCGTGGTCCTCATTTTTATTCGCTTCGCGAAATTGTACGACGTTATGCTCTTTCTGCCATTTCCCTTCGTACGCTTTGCACAACACAGATGCGACAGAGTAAACTCTATAGATAACGAGTGCCCGCGGATTTTATGAAATTTATCACGTGTTACTCTGCTTAAAAATCGGCTTACGAATTTAGCAACCTTCGACCATGCTTTTTATCCTTTTGCATCCTCGTGGCAGCCTTGGTAGGCTGAACGAGTTTTTCTAGCTTCCCTAAACTCGGAATATAGTGGTCTGAATTTTATGGAATTTATAGTGCGTTTCATTTCTCAAACGTCACTGTAACAATTTAGTGAACTCTGGGGATCCTTCTGCCATTTTTGTACCTTGACGGCATCCTTGGCAAAGTGAAAAAATATTTGTTCGATTTCAACTTCTGTAAAGTGCTTGTATCGCCAACAATTGTTTCTTTTCTTTTTGTGCAACCCATAGCACTTTAGCTTGTACTTCTATTCTAGCTTGTACACCCGGAAAAATTTTTTATTCGATTCGAAAATTACTCTGACGATTAATTCTAATGAATCTGAGTAATAAAAGGTACGAATCGAGGTGCACGTTTCCGAATTGAATGAGTACGAGACTATCAATTTTGAGACATCGATATTCCGCCATAGAGGGTAAAACTGGTCCGCTTCATCAATTGCTTGATGTATAAGGATGAAACATTTAGGCACTGTGTCTTTTCACTATGTATTATTTAAATGAAATCCTACGCTGCTCGGTATTCTTAAATCTAGAAGAAAAAGACTCGTGCAAGAGAGAAAAGGAACACAAAGGAACTGTATCAAATGGAAATTTATTTCGTCTATTATAAATTCCGTGTTGTCACGGGAAAATGAAAGCTTCGTCCACTTTATTAATAGTTTTATTCGATCACGCTGTGCACGCTAAGCTGAACGTATTTCAGTCTAGTATTAACAGTCATTACCAAAACCATTTCTTCTTTATTAATTTTACCCCGGCACGCGGCAGCGGATATTGTTTCGGCGTAATTTACGTTAACAATACTTATCTCTGTAATTATAGTTACTACCTCTAATGGAACTGAAAAATCGATGTCGCGAGACCTTTTACAAAGTCAACGATATTATTACTATAAATACAGCAGGTGTATAGAAACATCGTATTAACCTATTGAGATCTCTATTTTTTAGACTGCAAGGTTTCCAGAAAAATTTCTAGGAAAACCACGTTCAATTATTTGACCTACAGAAATCGCATGGCTCTTAGAAAAGTTTTTCGAGAAATAACTACCAAATTAGATTAAATAACAACAGTTCTATTTAATCATCTTGCACACCATAAAAAGATGGCAGAAAAATTTTTTAGAAATAAATATTTCTTAACACACATTACCCATGAGTGATTTCACGTATTTTAGCACAAAATTGAACTGACCAATATAATCTAACAATTTTTGGTGGGATTATTGCTTTAAAAAAGATCTCTCAGCTTCTTCCTGACATAATACAGTGCTTTAGAAGCTTCCCCTACTGCGGTGTTTGATTGACCTGTGCATTAAAAGTAGTGTCGAGAAAGCAGTACATTAATACCAATTTTTGTACAATTGTGTAGAACCTAAATCTATCTTAAATAAAATCAGAAATTGTCTAGGTTACAATCTATTACACAGTCATGATACCTTCAAGGAAAGAAAAATATGAATTAAGAACACTGCAGGACAGTGTTCGGTCAAAAAAATATGAATGAAGAATACATACGAAGGACAAAGCAGGATTAGCGAACTCTCAATAGGTAAAGTGTTAATTCCAATGCACTGTACTCCTATAACCGCATTCTAAATAAGTTCTACACTGAAGGAGCCAAATCCACCACAAAATACCCATCCCAAATTACAGTAGCTGTTCTCCATTGTCATGGGTCCAAAAGTTTATAACACCTGTTTTCCTATATAAAACTCTCACGACCCATCCGAATTGTATTCCAATAAATTTTTTATCGACCTCGTCAAGCAATAAGCAATACTAAAATTAATCGAACAGGTCAGATTTTGGATTTTGCATAAGTAGCCCCGAGCTGGTCGCGCTTTTGCATTCGTAGGAGGATACCGATGCAAATACATCAGAGATCTATCGGGGAAGTTGCAAGGTGAAGTGAAAAGATAATTTTCCAAGTCTGATGCCAATATTAGTCATAGTACTCTCATATTTAATGCTTCTGCGACACCATATCGCAATGGAAAATACTAAAATTAATCGAACTGAGGAGGTCAGATTCTGGATTTTGCATAAGTGGCCCCGAGCTGGTCGCGCTTTGCATTCGCAGCAGGATCCCGATGCAAATGGATCAGAGATCTATCGGGAAAGTTGCTGGGGGGCTGGGCTACTTTCAATTACCAAAATCTCGATGTCTGCCCGTGGAAAAGTATTCGATCTTTCGTCGCAGGTGCCCAAATCTCGCGGGATCTTCGCTGAGGGCGTCTGAGTAATTTGCATACGATTAATCTTGATCAACGGAGGCGCCCTCGGAGGCTCGTCTCCGTCGTCGAACCAGGTTAAACGGCGAATACCTACCGGGCCCATGATGGATCGTTAGCTGCGCACCTGTGCAGGTTACCGCGGGACGAATCCGCCAGCGAGGATCGATCTAATTACAGATACGCCGGCTCTCCGATCTTCTCGATCCTCGTGGCTTCCGAGCCAGTTCCGCTGGAACAGCAGTCGACGTGTGTCGTATGCGTAATAGGGCGGACCTTAGCTATTTTTAGTGAAATTTTTTTCACGTCGCCCTCTAAAATTGTTCCTTTGGGTAAGAAAATAATTCTTGCAAAGCAAGAAGTCAATCGGATAAGAGTTTACACTCTCATTTTACACGTCCACGTTAAAGTAACATTCTAGTATGTAAGGAATTATGATATTTTTTAATATTTCTGAATTATTTCCATTCCAAAACTGATTGTAGGACCCAGATAAATATTTCTTTCTTCCTTTAATAATTCAATTAGCTTCGACCGGTACTGAAATAAAATTTATTTGGAAGCAAAGTTGGATATGTAAATAGAATCTGAAGATAGGACTTTTAGTATAAGTTTAGTATAACTTTAGTATAAGTTATAAATATAGTATAACTTTTTTTAAATTGGACCAAACGACCTGACTTTTTTTTACCAATTAGAAGAATTGGTTTACCGAGTGACGTTCAGAAAAGATTTTGAAAAAATTGCCATTGCTAGGAATTATAAGAACAAATAAAAAAGGTACTTTCCAAAACTTTTGTATTTGAGCCTGTAATGAAAATTTAAAATATGCCTATTTTAGATCTATGTATATTAGTTATATACATACCGAAAATTTCATCGAAATCGATCGACGCAGATAAAAGACCCGTCGAATCAAGACCAAGACGGATCTTAAGTCAGTGGCCGAACACTGTGAACGGAAATTATACAGCAGTTGCCGACCTGCTGGCTCTGCAAAAGTCACGTGACTACCGTTGGCTTTTAAGGGGCATTCGAATACTTTCGCGAACCTGTGTATGATAAACCTGTAGATTGTAATAGTATTTCTTGATTAATCCGCTAATAAAAGGGAGAAAACACTTTGGACTGCGAAGGGTTAAGATTCCGTGGAAGGTAACAGAAAATAGGGTATAATGGAGATTGAAGTTCTAACGCCTCCCAGACATCCTCAGCAGCCATTGGCTGGGAACCCGTGTGCTAAACCAACAGGAGAACCCGATCACCCTCTTGTTCGGCAAGGAACCGGTCGAAGGCAATCCTTGTAAACGGTTTCGCGTGATTAGAGCACGTCTTCGGGGCGGAGCAGCTCGTCGCCTGATGGAATATCGTGCAGAGCCGTCGCGTCGGTTTCCGTAGGAATCCGCGGAGAGCAATTCAATCAGGTTGGCCCGGTCCGCCGTCGCATCCGACTGATAGGGGAGGATTGTCTAATTAGATCAATCCTGAGGAATGTGTCTCGAGGTGGCTTCAACGCGTACGTTCTACTATCCATCACTCCGCCCTCGAATAGATCGGCGGCCGTCTAATTCAATCCCTCTTTAACAAATCCTGCCTCGACTATAACGATCCATTTTAATCGCACTCGTCTTCTCTCGCTCGCTGTCCCAATCTCTCTGCTTCTTAATTCACCGGATCCCGATCACATGACTTGGCAAAGCTTCTCGAAAACCAATACTGTGTTTCCTCTGCACCGGGTGTCTCCGCGAAACCGGTTCGATCCGCTTGCTACCAGGCGATATCTCGCGCGTTTCGCGTCTAATTTCAACTCGCGGCGCACCTTGCCAGGATCCGAGATCGTATAGACACGCGGACGATCCATCAATCCGCCGTTCAACCCTTCGCAGACCCACAGTACCTCCACTAAGAATTTATGTACTACATCTCTAACTTTTTTTAAATTGTCTTCTTTCCGACGCTTGACTTTGACAGATTGTTGTTATTGTATAATAACGAGGGTGATCAGATACGTACCTTAATCAACCTATTAAAAACCAACACATATTATAAAAAAAGTATCTAAGTTTTTCTATATATATACATACATATAGCAACAAAATCGTAAATGAGTCAAATTAACTCGCTTCGGCAATTTACTGTCAAATTCAAGGTTTGAACTCGTTGCCTCTACTAGTTCGGTTTTTAAAATTTTCCAAAGACAACATTGTTTTCCGACTGCAAAAGTAGAATCCGAGGAGATTTATAGCGGTCATGCGTCATGTTAATTCCACCTAACTTGACCGTCTGAAACAACTCTCGTATTTTGTATGGTAGGAACAAATAGTCAGAGGAAAAGATTATTCGGTACGAAGGAGTAAATTCGATGATGAGCAAGAAAATTTTCTCAAGATCACTTTTTTCGAAATTTTAAGGTAATCGAAGTTTTTCAAATGGGACTACGTATTTTCATTACAACAGTCGCGTAGCTCATAAAAAAATGTTAATCTTTGCGTGACCTTCAACTAGAAAATCATGAAATGTTTGCCATTAATTTTAATACTCAACAAAACGAAACGAAACAATAATCGCCGGTTAATGGCCATAGCAAAACCAACAAATTCGTCACCGTTCGAAAGGAAACTTTCGTATCACTAGGTTAAGGGACCCAATTACTGTGGCGGTACCAACATTTACTGTACCTATACTTATTACACTTATTTTTAAAGCATAATGAATATTACTACTAAACCTACCACGATCAAAAAGACCGGTTTTCTATTTCACAATTACTGCAATTATAAAAACGTCTTCATAGAAAATTACGCAATTGACATCTTTATTTAAACACATATTATAATGAAAATCGTACAAAGTTTAAGTAAATTCAATCGTCCCCCTCCTATAAGACGTTCCATTTTTATATTTTTTGTGCTCGATAGGTTTAGTGTTAAAAAAGAGCTATATAATGTATATTAACCGATTTTAATGAAAAAAATGTAATACCTATTTTTTAATTTTCATTATCCTTTAGAAATAAATATAATAAATATAGGCACAGTAATTGGAACCCCCACTGTACTTGGTCCCTTACCCTATACGTCGAAATATTTGGAAGATTCATGAATGTGAAACACTCCTATAATCCACGATCCTAAATAAAGACGAGCAGTTTCAGAAATTCGTCCGGATTAAGTTCTCACGATTATCAATCTACTGAGCTGTTTTGCTCTCGCGGGCATCCAAAGGATCTCGGTGATCTAGACGGATCGCGAGACAGAATGTTTCACAATACCGAACGTGCTTCAGTTTCGCATGAACATATTTTCTAATCGTTTCGATCTCCATCGTTATCTCGAGGCGTGACATTTCGCGCGATTTATCACTCGAGGAATGACCTCGAATTATATTCACGGGTTCCATGGACGTCATGTCGGAAACTTTCCACGCAGCCGGGAAACTCTTTCGGCAAAGTGTGCGCCGTATTTTCGTTGAACGGAGCGGCGCGACGCGGCGGGAAATTCAAACGGGAATCTACGAGAAGCAAGGGTGACCGAATAAATTCGACCGGTTTCAATTTCCGATAGTAATGGCAGCGTCCTTGCTAACCCTCCTGCATGGTCGCCTCTAACACGAGACGCCGCACCGCGTTTATTCTCGTTTCGTTCCGTATGAATTATTCGTACGGGCCAGCGATTTCGCTGCCATAATTTTCGTTTGGCGGCGGTCCGCGCACGATTCCGGTAGGCACTCCGCGAGCTACCCTCTTTTACGTCCCCAAGGGGCTTGAATTCGATGAAATTGCTCTTAATTAAGGCCGGAGCTTCCCGTTCAATTATATCGACAACGAGCTTTCGCCGGAGGTCAACGAGAACGAGTTCGAAAAACTCCGATCTGACGGGAAAGCGAGTAATCAGTCGATATGCTTCATCCATATGCGAAAGGGTCGGAATATCGATTTTGAGTTCAATGAAACACCCCGAGTCGTGAAAGTTCAGATTTAAAAGGCGGATCAATCGATTCAACCAAAGTGAATTTTGTGGAATTAAAGGTTAATTGACGAGAATAATCGGAACGACTCGCATAATTTCTTCTTAACTGTGTGAGAATTTCAATCGAACGAAGAAGCGAGTAATCCTCGAACAGGAGCAAAATTTTTTTTCTGCTCTATCAACTGAAACAAGTCCCGGAAAAAACCCGGTTGCAAAACAAAGACAGTTAGCAAGCTGAAACAATCTAGTGTACCGAATAGAAGGCAAAATTCCCGAATCCGCGTGTAATCACACGCGTTCCGAGTGTCAGGCTCGCAGAGATAAATCGATTCAGCTCCGTCCAGTCTGCCGAATTATCAGATAACAATGAGTAACGGGGACGTTGTCTTTTCGATTCGGCCGATAACGAATCGTGCCGCGATCGGTAAGTGCATTGGAAGGAATCGATCGAGCCGAAATAAATTCGAGAAAGATTGCGCGGCTGTTTGGCCAGTGTATCCCGCGCTGATTTTCGACTGGTGAACGGTGGTTAACCATTAGACGATGACAGAAGAATCGATAAACCGCCGGCACGGCGTTACCCTGTCGCGTGTGTCAGCGGCGTTGTTTTTCGAGGAAATTACACCGACACCGGGCCGACGATCGATTCGATCGCGTCGATTTTCTTCGTGTTACACGGATTACGGATCGTCCGGCGCACCGACCGACCGGGAAGTAGCCTGATCGCGGATTCGATGTCCCGTGGATCTCGAGGACGAACCTCCAGCTCCAGGATCGACGAAGCGCCTCGGATTTCCACGAGGGAAGGCCAACGATCCGTGCCGAACAACCCCCCGGAAGATTAACCCTCTCGAGTCTGTCCAACTTGCTACCACCGCGATGAAGAGGGATATCTTCGAGATGGTGCTCGAGAAATGTTGATAGAGCGGCCGCGCATCCGCCGGAACGGACCTCCTGTCGTGTCACCAAGCCTCTATCAATGTGGCGGATGCGCTCTGTGCGACGACTGATGGCTGCGACTCCGAAATCCCGGAATTCTCCACAAGTATCCTCTCTAGCCCCCGAGCAACGCTGGAACCAGGCTCCGCTATCGCCCGGCCTTGTGATATGACGTTCAGCCCGATTATAGTATTCGCCAACGCTTCAGCTTTTTGAGACTCGAAAAGGACGGCTGGGGATTTCCTGCGAACGACTGCGATTTTTCAAGTCGCGCTCATCTCGGCCACGTTTTGCCTCTTTGCGACACTTAATTGGGAATAGTTAGTCCGGTGAATTGTTTTTGGAAGTAATTCTTGCATTCAGTGGCAGACAACGGTGGCCATTTTTATTTTCTTCATCGTTTTCCTGTTTTTAGATGTTTGCTAGCTTGAGGCGCTAGCTTTTTGGTCGTTCCTAACCTAACAATATCGATCGCCTGAATTATTACAAGCTTCTTTGCACTATCTGTACATTACAAATATGTCTACAATATTCAGAGACGTAAAGTAGTGCAACAACAAGATGAATAATTTTCAACAAGATTCATATCTTCTATGAACCCTGTTCGAAGTATTAACCCTTTGCACTTGGGGTTGTTTTTACTGCAAAACTAAACATTTCTTCACATCTAGTATATTTTCATTCTATACGATCTTTTGAATTTTAAATACAATTTATTTAATAAATACAAAGAGATTTGAAAATGTAAATATTATTTTTAATAACGGTATAGCAATTTTGCCATTCGAGTGCTAAGAGTTAACAGGTGGAGACGATTTCTTTATTTTTCCGAGCTTCTTTAAAGCAATGATGAACACAATATTAAATACTTAAACATACTATCAAATAATCTCAGTTTGTGGAATCTATCTGTGATGATTGATCATTAGACAAACAGCAATACACCCGGTGTTGAAATGGTACGTTGATGTCCTTCGCAATGTATGTACTGACGAAGTATACTGTTCAATAACGAAGTGCCAGCAAGAGACGTCGCAGAAAAAGGTCAGACATAATCGAATAGAGAAAACACTTCACTTCATGAAGTCTGTTTGCCATCAGGACGGAACGAGCAGCCAACGGCCAACTTATTGGGATAAATTGTCCCTCAATTTGCCCCTTGATCAACCCATGATCGTTGTCCCATCGCGTCCACGGCGTTTATTCCACAAAAGACGCTTATTGATCGATCGAGGGCACTAAAGTAGCCAGGGGTTAAACGAGGCCCGGAGCAAATCGTTCCTCAAGGTGCAATCGTCTTAACGGGAACGAATTGCACGCCAAGGATTCTCGAAGTTACTGCCTATTTTCTCAGGTCCGAGAAAAATTTCGATGAAACTTTGTGCGTGTATACAGGGCCAGGCACTTAAAAATGCATCAGGCCAAAATTATTTGGTACCGAGGGGCTGACCATCCGATGTTACTAGTTTTTTGATAGTCGGAGACGTCAAGGGGATATGAAGGTCATCTCTGTTTTTTTTTTAATGGAACAACAGATTTTTGAACTCCTACGATCGTAGCCCTCCTCCTCAATAATCTGCTACAACACATGCAAAAAGACATGCAGGAACGCATAAAACAAGCCTGTGCTGCTATTGATCACCGTACACTTTACTGCGTAATGCAATCATCAGTGGGCGAATCTTCGAACGCTGTCTTTCTGTGTCTGGTCATCATTTTTTGCATCTGTTGTATCAGATTCTTTTGGATTGACTCAGTTTGATAACATTAATAAAGCTGAAAATATCCCATTAAGTAAGCATTCACAGTGAATTTATATTTTTCATCCTTTTCTACGTTTATAACCTTAAATAACTTTGAATGGCTTTGAATGACTATATCGTTAAAACTGTCTCGAGAAGGGCTACAATCGTAGGAGTTCAAAAATATGTGGTTCCATTTAAAAAAATAGAGACGACCTACATATGTCCTTGACGCCTCCATCCATCAAAAAACTACTAACATCGTGTAACTCACTGACATCTACAAAAGGCGTATCTCACATTTTCACTGTAGGCACAGATAAGAAAGTTACAAATCGTGATCATCATTTTTGTCTTCGAAATTTCAAGCCAAAACAATTAAAAAAAAATTTTTTTTTACATATTACCTGATAAACTAGTCCTTCTAACATGTCAAGAAATCTCGTTTGGTTCAATTTGGAAGAGTTTTTAAAGGGTGCTAAATTAATTTCAAAAAAATTTTTTCTTCACAGTATGTAATCCTTCTGACATCTGGAGAAATCTGGTTTTGTTCAAGTTGAAAAAAGTTACGAATTTTCGAAAGGTGTCCAAATACATTTTGTCCCCAGACTGTACTCCACTTGGAACGCGAAGTAGGGGTATCGGGTAGTCGGCGATAGATACCGACAAGTTTCACTGTGCCATCTTCTCGTGGACGGGGAATATCGGGCACCCGAAATTTACGGGTTCTCGCACACCCCTGCTGCCTATGCGCGGCCTGCTTTCTTGCGTTCGCCAAAGCGGGAATGTATATTCCGGGAACGTCGTCGCCGGTGCGCGCATCTGCAAATGACAACAGTTGTTCCCAAGTTTCGCCGGAGCTTACTTGCATTCAGGGCGGTTCTCCTCTGCCGAGGGATAACGCTCGCGATAACTCTGAGCTGGCAGCGTCGCCTGCGTCTCGAATCTCTCACAGTTTTAACAAAATGGACCGAAGAGGTTCGCCGCGCTCTCCAGAGACGAATATCAGCGGCGATAGATACATAATTTGAAAGCACCCTGACACGTCCATCCGACGCTGAATTCCATCGCGACTCCGAGAAACGAGGCCCGTCTAAAACATCCCGCTGTTTATTAGGTCGTTCGATATTGGAATATTTTAGCGGGGGATGCTCCAAGTGTCGGCGTTGCAATTGCTGATCGATATCGCTTTAACACTTAGGAGTCCCAAGGGCTTTTTCTATTTTTACTTTAGTTTGTTGTTGTTTTTTATGCTACCTTTTTTGAGTTTATTCTGACACACATTGGCGATTCCGGGTTGGAAATTGAAGGTTCAGTTTTGACTCGATCTCAAAAGAAAACTCGGGAAAGAGAGATTTTGGTAGTAGAGAGATGAAGATGAGTCAAGGGAGAGGGGAGAATGGGGAGAATAGGGGGTTGGAGTGATCTGAATTTCAGACTATCAGCCATTTTGGGTTGCTTAGTTTACAAGATGTTTACAGCAGTGGCTTACAAGTGAACGCTCTCCTCTTCTTGAAGAAAAAGAAGAAGGCAACATGATGCGACCAAAGGTTGCACGATATTGATTCAATGTGGACATAGCTTTACAATTTATAGATTTTCCACTTTGTTACTCGTATGATCCACAAAAATTGGTATACAAATGGTCCTAGAGTTCGTCTATTTTTATTTTACACTTCAAACCAGCAAATTATGTTTGTAATGTCACATTTCTCTTTTTCCTTTTCTTCTTGAGTTACGCCGATGCATCAACGAGCAAATCGCCATTTGCATACTGCATATTGGATTCATCGTTCCTCTCTAGCCTTGAGTTTATTAAAGACGTCGCGTCGTAGGATGTTGGAAAACAATGGTGAATACAATTAAAAGATCAATTTGGTGGAATATAATTTTCCACTGTTTGACGTCACAGAATCTGTGATTCTATCAATTTCTGTCATATCTCGATTGATTGTTCCAACATTGCAGACACAGCCGCACGCTTTACGTAATTCTGTAGAAATAAACTGCATACGATTGATTACGCTTCTCAAACTTGAAAACTTTCAGACTTGAGTTGTTAGACAATCGGAAACCCGTAAAATTAAAAAAGATGTTATTTTTACAAAGCAATGAAATATAGTCACATTTAGTGCTCCGTAAACTTGGTGTTAAGGGTTGTCGGTTTGGCAGGCAAAGACTAAGCAAGGGAAAATGTTGTGACGCACAATTTTACGCATATCTTCGGTCCGAAAGTTCGCGAGTTTTATCCCAACAGATACGACCCGTCACCGCGGCGCCTTACCCGATATCCCTTGCATCGATTACATGTAAATTGATGGCAAATTGATATCGTTACGACACGTAGTCAAGCGACACCGATCATCGATCCATCATTCTGTCCGGCGTCGTTAAGAACGCGGATAATTTGTCTATTCCGCGGACTAGTTTGAAACTGAACAGCCATTAATGGCTCGGCGAAGTTGAAAGATTAAGGGATCCATTTTGATCAAGGCCGGCCGGTGCCTGTGGAACGCGGCCATACGAATTATGGGATCTCTAGAAGCCCGTCGGCGTGAAATGTCAGCCGGAAATGATACTTGCGAAATTCTACAAATTCATCAACCCTTGTGTCAATAATCGCCGGTAGATAATGTGTTAAGGACCCGGGATAGTCACGTGACTTTTTAATCAATAATTTCCATTCATAGCCTTCAGCCACTGACTTAAAATCCGTCCTGGTCTTGATTCGACGGGTCTTAAGTCTGTGACGAAACTTGTCACATTTTTTGCTCTGTATTATCGATATTATGAATTCTGACGCCAGAAACGTGCTTCAAGTTTTTGGCTGTATTTCGCAGGGAATCAAGACAAATTATAGCTCAAATTGTAGCTGGAGATATTTTCTAGTGCGCACTGCTCTCGATTTTAGCCAGAAAACTCATCCAATGGCATAAAAATGCTTGGATCCCACGGCATGCACATCATCAATTTTTTCCTACTTCGAAAGCTTATATTACCAAATATCAGCATAATCTCGTCAGCTCTTAACCAGAGCACGCTAGATTTAACCTTTAACTAGTAAAACCATTTTTCGCCTATTTTTGTCGGTAATGTAGTCAGTCTACCTTATCGCGAATCTACGAAGACTGGTCCCTTAATCTCGAGGGTTTTAAAATTTTGAAAAATCATGATATGATCTTGGCTAGGTGTTATTCTAAGAATGATACGGAGGCGGAGCTTATTACAGAATTGTAAAAGGCCTCACGTGACGAGTTCCCTTGGCATTAAATATAATGGAGGGCCCGTCCTTGGTATTCTCTGGAGCAAGTGTACTTCGTGACTCTTCGTTATTCCCTTCGTCACAGCAGGAGTTGCCGGTGGATCAAGATAGCGACACGCTCGCCCGGTAGCACACGTGGTGTATCAGTGATTTAAATGTCGGCAAAGTCGGGAGCCCTGCAATTTCGCAATATAACGGGGAACGGTGCTCGATTCGCCCGCGATTATTTAGCAATTCATTAGCGACCGTGATTAGAACGGAGGCAGCGATGCGGAATGGCCGCACCCGCGCACCCGTTTTATTTCCATCCGCGTCGAACAATTGCCCCCGCCCCACCCCCTCCCGCCCTGCACCAATACGAATTATCGATATATTGAATTATTAATAACGATTGTTCATAATAGATAATTCATTGCCGTGCCCCCGTGCGTTATTTAACATGACGATTGTTGTCGGCCGATCGCGATGCTTAGCAATTCGAGTTTAATTATTGTTGCCGGAAATTCGCCGCGGCGATACGCCCGCCACGAACCGAAATCATTTCGGGCAATGTTCGGAACAATGATCGATCAAAGATGGAGCTGATATACGTATATAAGGGAAGGCGGGGTAAAATTGACAAGATTGACAAGACGGTAAATCATTGTTACACAAAAACCGTAAAAAGATGGTCGAATCTAAATATTTTCTAAACATCTATTGTATAAAAAAACTTTTATACAAAAGTTGTATTGTTTGGAGGAATCTATAATGCATATATTTCTGACCTTTACTAACCGTAAACCTAATTAACGAATAAAATAAAAAATTCTAGTAATTTATAAAATCATGATTATTTCAGTTCTTGCTTTGTATAATGCCAGATATGTTGTTCACACTCAAGGACAAATAAATACTGATTATAAGAATATATTGAATAGACATTGTGCGAAAAATGCATTACTTCCTTTACATTTAGTTTTACCCGTCCCGTCTTACCCCATCTCCCCTATGTTCGTCTTCAGTGAATCGTTGAGCTACGTAAATCATGTTCACCATCCTGAAACCATCTTATAATTAGTGTCATCCAAAAGAAAGGTCATGTATGTGGGATCAGACTAAATACCGTGAATTCTCGATGTATGTCAACAATACGGGTCTTGCCAGCGTCGTGTATCGTCCAAGAGACATACCCGAGCTGTGTTATGTTTACACTCTAGGCGTCCGAGGCCCCTCGCCATAATCGACATATACAGAGAAATCACTGTACATATTGTACATACCAAATTTTGTATTTTCCATATTGGCATTTGATTAAAATGCTCAATCTGATCTTTACTGAAACCATATTTCTATTATTAATACTGCCTTCGGGCATTTTTGTGATTTCAATCCGTGAGTGTAACATATTACAACGTACAATGAGTCACGAATGTTGCATCGCGTGCAGTTCTGTTAAAAAGATATAGATAAGATATAAATACCATGTTAACCTTTTCGCTACTGTAGAATTTGGTACATACCAAATTTGAAGTTCAACACCGCGGTCTGCATTGTGAACCATACACAACGATTTCATCAGCGTACATTTCTCATAACACTGAGTTTACGGGACCAAAACGACCGATTCTAATATTTTTAATTTGCAATTACCGAGATTGTAAAGATGCATCTATGAGAAATTATTCAAAAAAATTATTTCCTTGGGGGTATACTATAAAAAAGGAAAGCTAGAAATTTCAATAGATAAATTTATGTTATTCTTATAAAATAATGTAGAATAGTTATTTTTGGTGGTCCGTAAACCTAGTGTCACATACTAGGCCCCTCGAAGCCGAATAACTTTTGTCTGAAACGTTACTTCCTATTTCAGAACATATAGAAGTTATTCAGGTGGCTTTCTTAGGTGCCTCACACTGTAGACAATAGATTATAAATTTTAGAAGAAACCAGAGTCAAATGCAATCTATGTTAACAGAAGATTCGAAATCTTCTTTCAAATAAAGAATTCAGAGGAAATTACTACATTCTTGTAAATAATATCCTTTAAATAAGTCACTCTAAAAATCATTGAGGAATCGCTTGCAGGGTACCGTATTTAATAATACTAATAAAAGGCAGCGATGCTCGAGAAACGTTTCGGAATAAAAGCTTCGAGATCTTCTTGCAAATAACAGAACCCAGAAAAAAATATGATAAATTATTATTTATTCGTTCGCGACAAAGTTGTAACTGCTCGTGAAAAATTCCAAGATAAATCATTCTATAAAGCGTTAAACAGTCGGCTTCGGGTAACGTATCAATAAAAACAAACACTATAAAAAAAAAACCACTTCAATGGAGGAACGTATCGTTCCGTCGCAACCGCGGGAGTTTCCGAAGCGAACCAATAACGGAGCAGTAACAAATGAACCAATAACATATTTGAGGGGGCAAGGAGACGCAACCGACGGGGGTAAAACCGAGGAACAAAGGGATCGACGGGATCGGTGATCGATCAAAGGAGGAACACGTATACTTTGAACTTGCACGGTCCAATGGGGCTCCGCGTTGCGATCGACAACGATTACACTCTGCTGTGCACGGTCAATCAGAAACGACACGAATCCTGGCCCGTCGGATACACCGCCGGCTCCGATTCCATCTCGCGATTATTGATCTATCCCGTTGTTCTATTCTCGAATCAACAAAAAAAAAAAAGAAAGAAAGAAGAAAATCTCGGCAACGATAAATCATCCTTTCACCCTACCTATTTAAATCTCGCGCGCGAACGCTCGGTCTTCCTTCGGGGGAGATTAATTCAAGATCGACGCAGCCTAATTCCCTATTCTTCTTGCGAGTCGCGCCACCCTACCCGAGTAGGTAATAACGTGTCCCACTGTATCGACGGAACTTAATCCCTGTCTTCCGTTTCCTCTAGCTTCGGGGGCTCTTTTCAACCCCCGGAGAATCGGACGACATGATAGTCCCGTCACGTAGCCAATTCGGCACGGAGCGCTCCTTAGCATGCTCGCTAATTCCAGCCGAGGCTTTAGGGCTCCATTCGTCGAGCGCCGTAATGTCAGGCCGACTTTAATGGCTATCTGATTAATAAAGAATCGGGCCACGCGAGAAGCCCAAGTGGTTTTGATTCCGAATTCCGCCGGCGGACGCGACGCCAAAGATTAAAACCGAATTTATGTTCGCGGACCTCGGAGACTCCTGGTAACCCAGGATTCAGTTCCAGACATTCCGCGTGTATACAATAGATGTACAATATTTCTGCCTGGTTTTTGTAGATTTTCGTTTTAGGATGAATGCGGGATGAATGTGTGAGTTTACGAACTCATTTTATAACTCTGGCTGCATCTTGATGGTATAAATTACGTGCAACAATTATTTTGTCCAATTTTTATCTTGTAAAGTTCACCTAGTAATATGAATGTGTATAGTGCATAAATAGAAATTTAGAACAGTGCAAGCCCTCGAATATCAGAAAATATTGAATATACGGGGTGGACATTGTGAAACATTACAGACGAATATCCCCAAAAATATAAAATATAAAAGTTGACCTTCACCTCATCTTGGAGTGCGCACCGGGAAAAATAAAAATGAACAACTTTCATATGAAACATTTTTGGCATTTTTTGCTCCATAATAATGGAGCTAATATATCCTTCTTAGATTTTTGAATTTCCTTCCACCCCTCCTTGCGTTCAAGGATTTTAGAAAATGTTAGGGATCTTGAAATTGATTTCCTTATTATACAATTTTACATATTTTACTCTAGTGTGGTTTGAATATGAGTCTACCCATCAGATCTGAAGCTGCCAATGACTACATGTTGCCCACAAGCAAACACGCTGCGGATATTCTGTACACACAGTGTTTACATTCAGTTATTGCCTTACGAAAACCAATGATAACAGTACTAATTATACCGGAGATCTTTATACAAAAAAATTGTCCGTTTTGATCGTAAAGCATGGGTACCAATTAGGAATTGCTTTCTTCCTGTTTTTCAGTTCAAAATAACATAAATTCTTTTCATCATCCTGCTGTTTGTAATTTCGTCCAATTTTCTTATAAATGTATAATATTCGCAGTCTAGTAATAACAGTCGCATGAACCTCGCAATTTAGGTTCCTTCCTCCCCTCCCCGATCCTCTAATACTCCCGCAATTAACTTACGTCGCATCCCTCAATGACTGGGGAAACACATTCCGCAATGGTCCAAAAGTTTAGACTCGTGTAAACATGTGTGAAACCAAAGCTCTCCTGTTATGTTGACAAACTGGCTCTTAGTTAACTGATTCACGTTTCACTTACAAATCATGTAAAATTTCGGTACAATTGCCGTCAAACAGCGGATCCTTATGCAAATGCTCCTATTCATCGTATCGTCGAAATCGCAAGGGAAACATTTTCCGCGTCGGGCAAAAATGTCCTCTCGCGTCGTACGTAAAACGATAACGCGATTACTTCGCGTAATCCGCACGTTCGCCTGTCATTTTACAAACTGGCGCGTACGACGGACGCGTAAACATCCCGCGGTCCAATCGTTACACGAATTGCGACGCGATTTTTGTGCCGGGACGGTAATCGAAATTCGATAATTTTTTAGCCATCTCTCCCCCGTCGTTCACAAACAAACCGCGAGGCGGACGACGGAACAAGAGGGAATCGAAGAGCGTGAGCGCGAGAACGAAGGGACAGGTACAAATCGATTCGAACAGCGAAGCGTCTCCGCGCAGCTGAAAAGTTTCCGGTGAACGTTAATTCGCGTTTTACCGGCCGTGAGAAACCGTCCGCAATAATATCGCGCGGTTGACAAATCCGCGGATAATCGCCATTATAAGAAGGCGGGAACGGTTTAGTCACGGCTGCCAGGAGAATAACGAGACCGAGCTCGTGCGACGAAATTATTGTTCCATAGTCAACGGGGAGAGGCTCCAAAGTTAGCTCCGAAAGGATCGATGGTGCAACTCGGATAAACTCTTGACGCGCGAGTGCTATGAATTTTCAAGCAGCTTGATATAACTTTGCACAAATGATTGAAAATACATGGAAAACTTTTGGTGGATTTCGATTTCGCCGGTGCTTGCGGAATCAACTTTTCTTCGAGCAGTCAAGAGGATCCTGTTCAACAACCGCGACCTCTTCCCGTCGATTCGCGTCGGTCGCCTTGATTCATCGACTCGTGAACAGTTTGTCTTCCCGTTTGTCCGGGGAGATAAACGAACGTTGTTCCGGGGGTCGTCGTTTATTATTTAACGCGGCGTCGCGTTGCCCGTCTACCCGCGAATTTGAATTTCAACCAGGTGAATTTAGAACACCGGGAGCAACGAACGCGTGAAATACGGCTCGCAGGCCCGAACAATTCGCCGTCTGTTTTTGCATCTATTCCGGAAACGATTACGAGTTCGGTTGTGTCGGCAAACATGCCCGCAACCGAGAAGGTTAAAGCCACCGACAATTCGGTGGATCGTAGAAATTTAAGCGAGCATTCACTCGGCTATCGACGCCATTCGTCTTCAGGTCTGATCAGTTAAGTTAAGAGCCAAGACTCTTCTTCGTGCGATCGGAATTTTGTCACATTTGAGAAAGAATTAATTAACCTTTAATACCATAAAATTAATTTTGTTCGAATCGATTGATCCATCTTCTAACTCTGAATTTTAACTGAATTCAAACACGATATTCCTATAATTTTTAGGATTAAGAGCCAAGACTCCGTAGATTCGCGATAAGGTAGAGTGACCAGTTTACCGACAAAAATAAGCGAAAAATGTTTTCACGTGCCTCAACTTTTCGTCCTTATATGAGAATATTTTTCGTTGGGGAAAGGCTTGTTCGAAAGAGGAAAGTTCAATCTAGCGCGCACTGGTCATGAGCTGACGAGATTATGCAGATATTTGGTAATATATGGAAGTATGCCAAAAATTGACGATGTACATGCAGTACCGATGTACCGACCTGCTGGCTCTGCAAAAGTCACATAACCGCCCTTGGGTCTTAAGGTGGTCCCATGCAAGTTCAGAATTATTGGTAAACATTTTTTTCCAGTGATTGTTAAATAAAATGAGAATATTTTGGGGGAATATTTAGCAGTGCCTTGACTTCTCTTTATTATTTAAAATTATGAAATGGCGACGTTATGCGATGTTATCTATGATTATATTTTCTCAGATCTCACTCAGAACCAAAAGTAACTGGAACATAGAATTTAAACGATTGTTTAAAGCAGCGATCAGCGGACTGTAATGGGCCAGAAGTGGAAAGCTGAAAGTACGCGCAGGGTGCAACGAACGCAATATTAAATACTTAATCATACTAATCAAATAATTTTAGTTTGTGGGATGTATTTGTTACATTCAATGAAACGTTTTTTGTTTGTTTGAACTATTAATTTTTGTTATTAAGCAATATGTATATTGTAAAAATATTTCCAGAAAAAGTTACTCAGTATTCAGCTAACAATAAATTCAAGAAAATCAATGCATCTTTACATTCTCTTTAAAAAGGTATTAAGGTACTTATGTCGAAAATTGATTAGGTTGCTCATCACTGGTTTAAAGAATGCAATCATTTTTCCCTAATAAAAACTCAGTAAATGAAGATATCAAAATAGTCATTTAAAAATCGTTTAAAAATAACCTGTACTTATGATACCACTATGTGTGCAAAATCCCAATGCAAAAGGTGCAATAGCGTTTCGGGGAAAAAATTAGAAAATCCAATAACACGTTCCTGCGTCGGAAAACTTTATCACCGTTGAAATCACGGCCGTTTGGACCCTTTCTCCGTTTTCTCGGTCCGGTTTCGTCCCCGTTGCGCGAAAATTTATAAGTGCAATAACTTCGCATTACTTCCGTTTTAATTGAAGACTCGTGCCTCGATCCGGGGAATCGACGGCCGATTAAATCGACAAGAAACACGGCCGCGGAAGTTTCGCGGGAAGTCTGCCGGTCTGCGAAACACGACGAAACATTTCCTTTCCCCTTCACGGGTTCGTGTTTCGCTGACTGCGACGAAAATTCCGCCGATTCGAAGAAATATCCAGCCCGAGCCGGCCCGACAGGAAATCGTCCGCTGGAAGAAAATGTTGTTCGTGCCGCATACTTCTCACTTTTTACACGAATTCCGCGACAACTGTACAGCTCGATGGACATAAACGATCATCCGGCACGCGTTCCGACTGCAAAACGCGACATGTGCCACCTGAAAATGCTCGTTAACATCACTAACGCTGATATGCAGATACCTGCCAGATCTAACTATGTACAGTTTTTACTCAATATGTGTCCCAAATATCTGGCGAACAAAAATCCCAGAACTATCTCCGCATGTCGAATGATGGGAGACGCTGGTAGGCACTGAGAATAGGGGAAAGAAACCAGAGTCGCCAGATCAAGACTTGTTCCTCCACTCTAATTTCCCCTTCTACCGCGCTAGTCCCCACTCTTCCGCCGCGGACCGGTCACGTGATGCGTTTTGTCTCTGTCGTGCTTACTCCGGTACTGGCAGAGAGAGGGTAACTTTTTTCCCTCAATTCGTGCTCCCTCTCCTCATACGGTGACAATGGTGCGGCCCGTAAGCCATCAGTCAAGACAAGTCAGTCTTCAAACCAGGCCAACCCTTAACCTCTTCCAGTTCCTTCCTCGTCACTCGTCCAGAGATTTGGCATTTTCATTTAAAAAATCACTTTGTTAGTAGCTCGTTGAATTCGTCTAAAAAAATCACAATACATTTCACTGTATTACGATAGAACACCCTGTATACATGTACACCGCGAAACTCACAGACTTCATAGTGGACTTACTAGACTTGGAGACTTCCATTCCTAATTTTCTATTCTGAAATATAATAAAAATATTTTTGATAATTCTTAATAGACAATCTAAAAACAGTAGTTGAATAAACCTCCCTTGATCCTACTCCCCCTCCGATAAAAAATATAGGGATGGTGTAAATTAAAAATGACTGACACTATAAGAGAAAAGTTGAAGTTAACACGGTTATTGTGAATAGATTGTCCTTCGAAGCTCTTATCTTTATTTACTGTATTATAACCAATCAATTTTCCTGCGTTGCACACATTCGTCTTTCCGTTTACAGTTCGTTCACGGTTTATATATTATCGCGAATTTATACTTTTTCCATTTTATTTCATTTTTTCATAGAACAGGATTCCTATGTATGTAATAACATGTATATTACACATATATTACACGTGCCATACAAGAAAAGCGAGTATTTCATTATTACATCAATTATGATACACTGCTTTATCTTTCCACAAATTGATCTTGAAGTTTTTGAACTCGAATTAATAAAAAATGTCACAGTGTATGTATAACCAAATGACCCCCTTTAGAATATTAACATAAAACGAAATTCTACGAGTCAATCGTCTAAATGAAAACAATCAATTCATCCTTTCCCTTCAACAAAATATTTCATTTATTCTTTCAGGGTCAGAGCTAGTCTAGTCGATATCTCCGAATGAATTATGCGATTGATACGCCTCCGATAAGGACTTGTAATCACGGCCTATCTTGAATGGAGAATTTTTCCCTGCACATGTTCGATTCCCGAAACGGTATCGATCAGCTCCTCGAATGATGTAACAGTTTGCGACACAATTGCACATCTGTTGCACCGATATCAAGCCTGATTCACACGTTTTTTAAATCTCACCTAACACGAATCCTACACACAAGTACGCGATATAAAACCAACGAGAATTCTACCGGGGAAAATTATCTGCAAAGGTGATTGTGGGCGCCGCTTAAAACACGGTTACGTCATCCGAAACATATATAATTAATTAGCAACTTCAACGAACGATAACAGTTTCCTTAATGGATACCTTATCAGAACTGTTCACGGGTATTTCGATAAATGCTCGATACTTTCGAATAGTTTGTCATTGAACTTCTGTTATCGATTGATGAAATACCTCACGTTTCGCCGATAATTGACTGTCATTAGCAGTTGCTTTATTTTTTATACACCGTCCATATTATTTTCAGAAATAATATTTGAATGAAATAAATGAACTATGCAATACTCAGTATGTTGAGAATCCTTCACATAAAACGCTTTCTCTAACAAACGACATATTCTATTTTCTATAGTGCACCTTGATTTCAAATAAAATAGACTAGGGTAAGGGAACCAATTACTGTGGGGGTACCAATTACTATGGCTATATTAATTATACTTTTTTAAAAATAAATATTTAAAAATAGACGTGTAACATGTATATTAACTGATTTTATCGAAAAAAATTTAATACCTCTTTTTTGATATTCATTATGATTTAAAAATAAGTATAACTAATATAGGCACAGTAATTGGGCCCCTTACCTTATTTGCTATTTGAAATAGTATTGGCTTTTAAATTAAAATTCAAAAATAAAATTAAGAAATTTATACATTGGTTTATTCAATATCAGTTACTCACAAATGGCGAAAAGTAATTATAGCACCAGAGACCAAACAAAACAGTTATTTAAAAATTTCCTACGATAAAAATCATTAATAAAATGTCGATTGATTGTCTCTGATTGTCTACCATTTGAAAGCTGTACTATTTAATAATAACTATTACAAATTTCCTTCGTCAATAACTGTTATGAACAATCGAAATAAATTTCTCTCATTGATAACTGTCATAAGTGAGGGAAATGAATTTCTCTCAACGATAACATTTGCCAACAAGAAAACAAATTTCGGTTACTTATAATCCTTATTTGTAACCGAATTTGTTTTTTTTTCTTTCTGGTTATGACAGTTATGGTCCTTGAATAGAACAGAATGGAAAATCTGTTATTCGATGAATATACAACCATTGTAGTTTTTCGTTGGAAATTTGGTTTCTGGATTAACGAGACGCGGTTAAAACTGTTTAGAAGGTATCTTTATTGTGTAACTCCAAACCCATACATTTTGTTTCGGACTCGGTTTCAGAGTCGCGAAACGAACGTTATCCATAAAACCTTAGTTAACAGCTACGATAAGACCAATGTTACATCATACGGTGAGTAACCTACAATTAATCGATGCATTCCCGGTCGCAGGGAAACGACACGCGTCCCCGATAAATGTAAACGCGTTATCGGGGCTACGTGGAAATTTTCGAACGGCTGATACGATTTCTTCGTTTTCTGCAAACCCGGCAGAGAGAGAGAGGGAGGAAGGGAGAGCCCCGGGATTATCGTCCGGGGAACGGGCTCTTATCGGGACAAAGCGTGTCGAACCGAGGAACGAGCAGTCGCATCCTGAAATTACAGCCTGGCCCCCCGGTCTCGCGACCCTTAATTAAAATTCTAAATAATAATACTAGCCCCGCCGCGCCGTGCGCGGCGTATCGATTAACGATCGAACGATTTATACATCGCACAGTTCCGATGCAGCAATTCATTTCGCGTATAAAGTCAAACGTTCGTAAAAAACGGAGCGGCGAAAACGCTCCCTTTTTCCCCGATAACCGCGGAAAAAAAGTTGTTCGCTTTCAAGAACGACGTGCAAAAGGAATTTGAAAAATCCATACAACGTTTTCTGCAACTGTTTCGCAAATTACATTTGGGAATTAAAATTAATAGCTACTCGACTAACTGAACAAATTGCGGCGCATACGATTATTTAAAACTAGCAAACTATGCTTCGCAGAACACCCGATGAAACGAATAAGTTTTTGACTGTACAAAATTTAAAAGATAGCAGCACTTTTAGTGGAACGTATTTATGGAATTTAACTATGGAACAATTGTTGCTCGAATATCTAATTGCCCGTCGAAAAAGAAAAATTGTTTCATAAATTGTAGGACAAATATTTTTCCAATAAACTTGTACTCTCGTATTTTTATATGTTTCTGATTGTTTCAAGTGAGAATAAAACAATTTTCAAAAGCTAGATGTACCCCGTTTTTGCACGAGAGTTTTTAATCAAAACTATCGTGCGAAGAGGAATGGATAAATTTCTACATTTCTTGTTGTGTTCACCATTACGCTAATCGTTAAAATAAGACTACTCATTGGTAAGTGGGTTAAACTCTCGAAAGTGGAAACAAAGCTATCACAGAGGCCGATCCACGTGTCAAGAAACGATAGATTTCGATGTTGCGTGGGGTGGATTTGAAGTACCATTCGAACCTCGACAGGAATCGGTTAATGGTAGCTAGAACTAATTATCGGAATCAATTAAAATGTGTCCATGCGTATGGTGTCTGCAGTGGAATAGGAGTTCAACATATTGTTGACGTTGTCCTGGCTGTATAGCGAACCATCTATATCCGTGTCCATTTCTTCCGAGAAATTAACGAGAACCTGCACAATGAAAACTCTGTTAATCAGCTGTTCCATGCACGCTGTAAATAAGAGAAAAACATATTCTTAATTCAATGCTCCATAGGAAGAAAAAGTGTAAATTATTTGTAGCGATATAGAAATTAAAAAGCTATAGTAATTCTATCATTTACCAGGTGAAGTTTTCAACAAATATGATTCAATCTTTTGCAGGATGAATTCTTTTCTAAATATAATCGAATTTTTCACAAAAACCAGTCATCTGCAGGATGAAGTTTTTCAAAGTACAATTGAATCATTTACAGGCTGATATTTAGAAAACATAATTTAATTCTTTACAGGATACAGTTTTTAAAAAACGCGATTCAATCTCATTCGCGAGATGAATTTTGTAAAATAGACGCTCCAATCTACCGCAGGATAAAGTTTTTAAAAACATAATTCCATTATTCACAGGATAAAGTTCGAAAAGTTTTCGAAAATGATCGAAAAGTTTTAAAAAATTTAAGCTTCGGAAGCTCCGTTAATAAATACTCCCATTTTTATTTCTTTTATTTCTAATTCATGGTTCACGATAGAAATAGTTGCTGTTCAAAAACTTACACAGATAAATCTTTCGCCGTAAATCACAAATTTTTAAAAAGAGTCTACCAAAATGCCGTTTCAACATTATGTAAATAATACAAATATTAAAAAATCGAAGTACAGAAACTCTTTTTTAGGAACGTATTCATAAGTTGCCTAAAAAGAGAAGCAAATCATCAATATTTACAACGAGTATTTTAAGAAATGGAACATTTATGATTTTTCCCTAAATAAATGGCAAAATTGCCATTTAAAAAAAAAGGGTAGAATATTTCTTTTGAATAGTGAAATTCAGTAGTCAGCTATCTCGAAGCGTTGATATTATTAATATCATGCTACGAATATGCAATAATTTGTTATCAATTTTTAAGCGATTTATTTTTGACCCGGCTGACGATGGGGCGGGGGTTGAAACGGGGCGCATTTACCGTAGCAAATTAATTTCTCACGCAAGAGACATCAACTTTGCAAATTTTCTGTCACACAATAAATTGCCCGAATTTTGTGGAGCAGTACGGTCGCTGACTAAACAGTCGTTGCGTTAATGGAACGTGGAATAGCAGTGTGCATTTCGCAAAATGGAAGAAGCACTCGCAGAGGCGTGACGCGTGTATGGAACGAGAATATTTCTCGAAATTTATCGAGGACAGAGGAGGTGTGGGGGGCGATGCGGAACGTATCGTGACGGGCAAATTGGCAATTATTGCAAATACGAACCGTGAAAGTCGCGACGCTCGTTTGGCGCGAGGTATGCGTAAAGCTCCCGTCGTTGCGTCGTCGTTTATCGCGTCGTCCTGACGAGATGCCGTGGCGGTCCTCGAACGAACGGAAATAAAACAGGAGAGGAAGAGAGGGAATGGAATAGAGGCATCGAGAGGACGAACCGCTCCCGTCCCCAGCCCCTGTGCACCCACCTATCCGAGCAACGGAGAACCATAAAAATCTCGAAACTCCCGCAACGAGGCGAGTTTACGCGGTTTACATACAAGCTCGCCCTCGAGAGGCAAAAACCGCGACCACGCCGAACTTGTTTGCGGCAATTCCGAGGACACCGTTCGGAATTTGTCTCGCGCTGCTGGATCCTTTCGGGGGAATCGCGTTTTTTCGATATTTTCAATTCCCCGATCCGTCGCGTCGGGGCGACAACACTCTTCCAAAAGAACTTTTTCGATCGACGCGCAAAATTACCGAATGATGCGTCCGCGCAAAAAAACCCTGGAACAATAGCTATCTCCTCCGTCATATTGTTAGAAAATGCTATTTTTCCTTTACGGCTGTTACACTTCAGATCGACACTCTCAAAATATAAAATATGGGCAAATTTTATTTACTCGATTACGAAGTCCATGCATACATCAGAAGATCACGGTCGGAATAGTAAAGTACAGAATTTTGGAAAGAACATCGATGTTTTAATGTAAATTGTTATTATTTGAATCGAAAATGGTGAAGGATTAACTAACATTTTAGAATATATTTACTGAAACTAACAATAAGAGGAGGTCGAGGAATCGTATTCGTGTTACTATCCACAAGTCCCTAGTTGCACATCATGATGAAAATAAACTAATAAAATAATTATCAAAATAATTTATAGAAATAAATGTTCTTCATACGATGATGCAGTTAATAGCTAACAAGACTATAAACAATGACGTTTTTATCGAAATATTGCTGTATAACACCTTAACGCACCTTAGTTCATATACAGGGTGTCCCAAGAATGTTGTAGTTCCTTGAAATAGGTGACTCCTGAGGTCACTTGAAGTAACTTTTTGTACGAGAGAAAATATTCTCCGCGGCTTTGTTAAGGAGTTATTAACGGAAAACACAGACCAATCGAGGCGACAAAAGCAGAGGGATTCCAACATGGCGGCAGGTCCCGCTGAGCGTGACGTAGGCATTGCCCGAGATGGAATCTGTACACTGTAGTCGCGGCCTGATTGGTCCGTGTTTTTCGTTAATAACTCTTTAACAAAGCCACGAAGAACATTTTTTCAATGGAAAAAGTTTCTTCAAATGACCTCAGGAATGGTCTCTTTCAAGGAAATATAACATTTTTGGGACACCCTGTTGCTTTTCAACTATTACTTCTCTTCCAATAAAGAATCATATAACATTATAGGAGATATTTACACGCAATAATTTACAACATTTTCTGCTAATTTTGGACTACAGAAGTACAGCGGATACCAACGAAATTCCAGTATCGTGAGAGAACTGGAAATCGGCGGCGGGGGCCGCGGGAGATTTAATTAATGCAATGCTCTTCGCGTTCAGGCCGTGAATTGTTCCCAAGTTCGTCGATAGCACGTCAGCACGATTACTTTACAAGTAAACTTCTCGGGCGGTCCGAAAGCGGTACGGCCACGCACGATACTCGGCTGTAATTGGCGAACACGTCCCGGGATACATTTGAATCATCAGCGAGCCCGGAGTTACGCGTGCTGCAGCGCGCCAGCCTGCCTCGCGCGAATTCGCGCCGAGCCGAGCCGAGCCGCGCCGACCTTAATTCACGGAAACTTGGCTCCCGTTTGGATATTATATTAAAGGGTGCCCTTGCAAATCCCAGCGTCTCGTAAGCGCCTTTGGCAACAATGGCGCGGACAATTTCGCAGTTTCAAACGTAAACCGAATTACGCGCGCGGTCGAGAGCCCACAACCATCCACACTGCGCGAGCATCTGAAACGTGCATCTTTGCTAATATTTTTCTCCCTACCATCCTGAAAATTAATGATTGGATCATACGAATCATAGAATGCACTCTTCAAAGGTAGAAACTAAAGGCGAATTTAGACTTCTTGCTTTAGATGTTCGTCTCGGATGATTCGTCCACAATGTAAAGATTGTTCATGATAATACAATATGATTAGCGAATAAAGTATGGTCAATTATGAATCACCCCGACTTAATGTAAATCTACAGAGTGACTCTTTTTAGTATTCGGACACTCTTAAAAAGTTAGAACAATTAGTTCACTACAATACGTGGTGAAAACATGTTGAGAAAATTACAATTGTTAGGAATTATAGAGAATATATTAAAAGTTGTCTACAACTTTTTTTGTGAACTTGTATTGAAAATTTTAAAAATAAACTTTGTAGATCTATATCAATTATACATAGGTTTGAGATTGGTTTATACATAGGTTTGGTTTGAGATTTGTTAATTTCCACACTATTTGATAATATCTTACACCTAAATTAACTAGACTTAATTAAAATATATTTATTGCCCTGTAATTAGGTAATTATAAAGGAAATACTTCATTTTTTACCAAAACGATTGGCTAATAGGTTCTAATAATTATTTTATTGAATGTTTAGAAGACTATTATTCAACCACATCTGTACACATCTGTGGAGCCCAAATGGCTCCATGAAACATATACTACATATGTATTCTCCTTTGTGTAATATGTAGTAGAGGGAAAAAAGGATACAAGTAGGGAGAAGGAGATATAAACGAAAAGAGTGCATCTATCCCCAATCAGGAGCGCATTTAACCGCAAGGCCAAAGGGGCGATGAAATTTTTCGAATTTTTCAACGCCATTTTAAATTCTATTCTTGATTGCCGCTGACGTGAATTCACGTCATTTTTAATTCTATTCCTGACTACCGCTGATGTGAATTCACGTCCTGCAATTTTTATTTCTGAATGAGGCAACATTAGGCGCATTAATGGGATTGGATTTAAATTTAAATTATTAATTAATCTAATAAATTAATTAAGGCAAGGTCCAAAATCTGCGACTTTCACCCTTAAACTCTCATCTTGAAACGTTTGTAGCTCAATGCAACGTTGACCGATTTGGATGAAATTTTCAGTATGCATGTAAGTTACCGAAATCAACAAAACGCATTTTTTAAATTATCGGTACAGGCTCAGATAAAATAGTTGAAAAATCATAATTTTTTCATTTTTTTATCATTCCAACCAATTGCAATATAAAAAAATTTTTGTTTAGTCATTCTCTAGGAAGCTAGTTGGTCTAACATCTAAAAGAGATTCAAGTCGTTTGGACCAATTTTAAAAAAGTCTGCTTGAAAAGATGTCCGATTACTTGTGGACGGTAGTGTACGTGTTCATTCACTGGACAGGTCACTCTACAGCGCGCGAAGAAACCTCTCGGCGGCGTGTCTGTATAATTTCCATTCATTTCCAGCTGGCTGCGCGGGCGTCTCCGAACGAAACGCTACCAGGTTAACAGGTGAAGCAAAGAGTAAGTTCCTCGGAAAGCAGGCGACGCGACGTCCGAGAGAATCGCGTCGGACCGATCGATGTTTCCTTCGACGCGGTGGTCGTGAAAGGCGGCGCTCGGCTCGTCCTTCGGTTAAAATTGCACGTTCCCCGCGCAATTGTCCCCAGCATTTTCCGCGGGATTACACAACTCGCTCCGGCTCTCGGCGCCGCGCCGTTCCGAGCGAAATGCAATTAGAAGACGGTCGCCGCATGGCCCCGAAGAAAAAACAGAGAAATAGTCGGAGAGAAGAGAACGCGAGAAAAAGGAAGAACAAGTGGAATCTCACATTCCGCGCGAAATCTAGTCCGGCGACGATTCCGCACGAAATTCCCTCGCGGAATCGCGCGAACCGCCTCCAATTTGCATGAGACGGTTAATAAGGGAGAGTCGTAATTTAACCACCGGTTTAAAAAGTTACGCCGCGGGATTACGCGACTCGCCCGGCCAGCTGATTATAATTAACACACTTTGGACATTTATTCGCCGCGAAATTACTGGGCCGACCGATGCGAACGGGAAAGTAAACAGAGCCGCGGCTCCATTTAAGCGATGCTTGCCTCTTTCAAATCCGGTGAACTTTCGGATTTTTTCCCACAAAAAGTGAATAATATTTCGAAACTTTTTTTATAAATTCATATAAGCCCGATGAAGCATTGCGAGTCTTTCTGTCGCGCGAACTGTTCTTATGGAAAGAAGATCCTTCTCGCGAAAGAGTAAATAAAAGGTGCAACAGAATTTTGATGCTGCATCCAAGTCCAGTGTTAATATTTTTATACCGCGCGTGAGCCACGCGATGGCTGGTGTGTTTATCTGAAGCTCGAAATAATGCAAACGGTAACACGTTTGAAAATGTATAACTTTTGCGGGTTTTGAGCCGGATAGAAAAAGGGGATTATCAAAAATGTTGGGGGAAACAATTTTCCTCTTATTCGGAAGGAGATTCCCATTTCGCTGATGTTTTATGGAATAGCCGCCGCCTGACAGTCGAAATGTTAGAGTGAAATGCGAGCCTTGTAGAATGCGATGTGCCATTTATGGCAAAATTTCATATTCAAATTTATCAAGTTCAGTTAATAACAATGAAACAGAATTTGAATAGAAATTTATATCTTTCGTTGAAAGATGCGGGAAGTTAAACGAAACATGCAGATATCGTTGCACCTTTATTACAGCGTTGTTTTATAACGCGTACCCGAGAACGTCCTAAACGCATTACATCCGCAGCCTAATGATAACAAATTCCGGCTGGCGTAATGAACCTGGGAGCCATTTTAAAACCGGGGAGCAGCATCGCGCAGTCCGAAAGAACGTTGATTTATATCACTCATAACAGGCTCATTGTTTCCCTGTAAGTTCAACACTGCGTTCACAAATGTCAAAAATGACTCCCAATCGTGACTCCGGAATTTACTTATTGTGCCATTAAATTTAACGAAAACTAAGCTGGCTTGGTTCATGGCAGCGCGAAAGTTGGGAACAGTGATCATTCTCCGAACGTTCTACGAAGAAATGAATTCATGCATCAACGGATCGAATCATCTGCGAGCCACGGAGTACAATTCAAACAAGAGCGAGCCATAAAATAGAGGACAACGTTCACCATTGGAGAAAGCCGTGGCGAGCAGCGTCGAGCAATCGATCAGGTATTTTTCGAAGAAGCTAAATAATTCATGGACGAGTGATTACGAGAGGCTGAGGCGTCATTGTAAGCGCGAGAATCCGCGGGTATGGCCGCATTCAATGGAATCACGTTCGCATCGTTTGTTCGTGTCTCGCGTCTCCTTAATGGAGATAAGATTCCGGACCGTGTACACCGGCGTGGCTGTCGCGGGATTTGTTGATCCGGTTATGTTTACCCGTACACAAAGCTGATCCCCGGGGATTAACTCGGCGAGGAGACTGCTCGGTCCTAGCCGACGGTGAATCCATCCCCTGCCACCCGTACCGAACCCTGAATTCACCTTTAATCACCAATCCCCGAACATCTCCGGTTCTAATTAATCGGGATCGAACGATCTCTTCGCTGCCCGCTCCCTCGCCCTACAACACCGAGTCAGAAAATGTCGGTTTGAAATTTCAGTAACAAGTTATAATACTTTGGCGCTTCCAATCAAAAAGATCCCGCAGTGTGTATTCAGGATGAACCGTGCCGGAACGAACGGAAAGAGCGAATGGCAACAACCGTCGCGCGTTTCCCAATGTTATCGAGATAACGCGTCCACGATGGCGGAGATAATTAAAGGAAAATAGAAAGATAACTGGATCGAAGTCGATCGACCGGGAAACGGAAAATTGTTAAATCGCGGAACACGGGGAATATTAATTAAACAGGCAGGCGATACGGTCCGGTCGAATAATAATTCGGTATCGCCGGGAAATTACGAAAACAGCTGAATAATCCAGTCCGTGTATTATTTTCCGCCATCGGTACGCACCGATGGTTTCCTGTTTATTCGGACGGTCTACTAGCCCGCCATAATCAAGTTAAATTATACGCTAATTACCACTATCGTAACATTTACACTCCGAATTACTTAATATTCCACCCCGAACATATTTCGTCGAGGATAATCAAACTTCGCTTCTCGAATAAGCTTTTGTAAGCTGTGCTTCTACTCAGAAATGCGTTTCGTACTTTCACATACTATCGCGTCCAACTATAGTGATGTATATCGAAAGTTTAGATCAAAAATTCTGCGGCAATAATCGTCGAAAACAATTTATCGCTTCGATTAACGACACCATTAACGGCCGAAGTTTCGGGAAAGGTTCCGCGATATTTATTGCCATAAATTCATGAAATACTATGTCCGCCGGCGAACGAGGAAGACCGAGAGCCTGCACGCATCTGCCGAGGCAATATGCATGCTACAAAAGTTCCTTAAAATTTCCATGCAAGCTCGTCGCTGTCTCCGGAATGCAAGACCGCCAGGAGATTAATTCGTCCTCGAGGTCCTTTCGGAGATGAAAAATTCTTTGCCAAGGCATTTTAGGGTATCGGCGAGCCGGTAGTATGACTAATAAAGGTATCGGTGTTGCGGCATTTAAAATTCTTGCGGCACGCCGGGAGGAGATTAAATGGGACGAAAGTTACTTCGTTACCGGGGGAAATTAAATTGTTCCCGGGAAGTAATTAATTACGGGAACAGTTTTGCTGGATAGCGAAGTCAAACTACGGAGGGTGCGAACGATACGGCGAATCAGAAAGCGTTTAGGGCGAGAGCTTAGGAGCCGCACAGACGGTGCTCGGTTGCCTAGCCGGTCGTGAACCATGCTATAGAGAACGCTATACAGAAGTGTGAACCGTAAGACGGGCCCGGGGATCCATTAATATTCCTCAGGCTAGGTGGAACGTAAACGAGGATCGTCCTTGGTCGAACGGGATAGAGGCAGCGTGCGCTGGCAGTGCATCATCTGTTCGAGACACAAGACCCGTGGTATATTGCGCGGACAGAACTTCATCGATTCCCGTTTGATTCGAAACGTTTGTTTGGAATTGCCCTTCGACCGTATTTGCTGTCAGCGCCGTTCTCGGCTGAATGTTATCGTTTATATAGAGTAGATGTTCCTGCCGATCGAGCATTAATTTCCAATCGCAATTCTAAATGCTGATTGACTTTACGGCTAAGCTCGAGATGGAAACGCATGAAGTTCTTGTTTATTCAGGAATTGTCTTCAGTAAACTTAAATGATATTTTACATAACCTTGAACAAATGTTTTCGCCTATCATAATATTTGCCCCTCTGAACCAACTAATATTCTGATATTTTAGATGCTTGAGTTAGATGAAACACTCTTTATATTATAATGAAAATCGTACAAAGTTTAAGTAAATTCGATCTTCTCCGTTCTATAAGACGTTTCACTTTTATAGATATGTGTTGTGCTTGGCAAATTTAGTGTTAAAAAACATAGTACTTCACCGCTCATTTTTACTGTACACTTTAGATCAATAAATTGCGTTTGGTTTGCAATGTCTCATTTTCAAAATAATTTTACGAATGACTCTCGGAATGATCTTGAAAAATATAGTACCTCTCCGCCTATTTTTGTAGTATGCTTTAGACCAACAAATTGCGTTTGCTTTGTAATGTCTCATTTAAAAAATAGTTTTCCGAAAGATGCTGCATACTTCTTCGACCATTTTTCTTGTACGCTTGCGGCCAGTAAATGGTGTACAGTCTGCAATATCTCATTGTAAAAACAGTTTTAAGGAAAATGGTACTTTTTCGTTCATTTGTATAGTATGCTTAAGACCAACAAATGGTGTTTGGTTTGCAATATCTCGTTTTAAAGATAGTTTTACAAAAGGATGGTACTTCATCGCCAATCTTTTTTTTTGTATGCTTTAGACCAACAAACGGTGTTTGGTTTGCAATGTCTCATTTTAAAGAAATACATCTTTCAAGAGAATGGGCGAATTTTCACTCGAAAAGATTTTGTGAAATTAATATCGATGGGAATGAAATACGAGGGTTGTTCAAACAGAAGAGATTACTTTCACTTCAATCCAATTATCGAGGAAACTTTGGAGACTCTGGGATTCTGATTCTTTTAAACTCCACAGATTTGCGAGGCATCTTGGACAGCACTTGAGAGCTGGGGCTTTAAAAAACATCCCTTAATCTTTCGGATCGTGAGTTCCCTTGTTTTATTTGGGAACATTTCGATCGGTGCGATTTTGTTTGTTCAAGACTCCATTGGAATGAACTTTGTACATTCCTACTTTGCAATTTATGAAAGAATTACTAGTGCGGACGAACCATATTATTAGTCCATGCAACTCTGACCTTATAGGGCAATTCTAACAGCTAACATCCGATGAAAACTTTAATGAAAATAGTAAAAATGAAAATATACCTTTTTGTTGCATTTACTTATAAAAGATGTCTTTACCCTGACCTCTGAATGATTTCCAGTAGTCACAGACATTACATTCGTCAACTATACTTGTTCAAATACAAAAACATATAGCTGCACCTACAAATACCATATTTCGTTGTGCAATCTTTCATGCGTTGCTCAGTAAAATGGATTAGGAGACGAAGTAATCCCTTATGGCATTTTCAATACGTTACACGTGTCTTTAGGAATATTTGATTGATTTTAAGAGCTTCCTTGCCTCTTATTACTGTATCCAGAATTATTATTGCGCCATTAAAATAATTGTTACTGTGCACTAACCTGGTCCAACGAACTTTGGCTGAGGGTGAAGTCGCTGGCTTTAAGTTCCTCGGCCAGCAGCCTCACCTTATTAAAGCTGATGCTCAACAGCATGTCCTGGCTACGCGGTAGCAACAGACGAGCCGCTGTGCCCTGTCTCGAGGACACTACAGCTTGTGGAAGATACTTTGCTAGGACTTTCTTCAGTTCCGCGGATGACACTGGCTGCCTGAATCGTAAAAACGCCACGTAGCCCTCGCCGAACCTGCAAACGCGCACAAAATTAACCAGATGAAATATCAAGGACCTCTTTAAGAACAAGAAATTTACCTCTTTGTATTCAAGTGTGTTCAATTCTATTAAAATTACTGAACATTTCAATCACTTACGAAGCAAACAACGAACAGAAAAATGTAATAAATATCGACAGACTTTGAAAACATTATTGCAACTCAAGTACAGTGAATTCTCGATATATGTCAACAACACCGGTCTTGCCAGCGTCGTGTACCGTGCAGGAGACATACCCGAGTTTGTTATGTTTACACTCCTCGGCGTCCGAGGCCTCTCGAGCTTCTCGGGTAGTGAGGATAATTCCGCGACAATAATCATGCAGGACTTGGCGACATAGAGAAATCCCTATACCGCAAGTTTTTTAACTCTCTGGTCTTTCAATGGACCAGAGAAGTTCAACCATAATTCGAAGTACGCAACCGCCAGGTAGGATCGAAGTGGTAGAACGACATTATAAATGAAATTAGCATGAGTGCGGTGGAAAAAAGGCTGAGAGTGCTTCAGACCGAGTAGGGTCTGAGCGAAGGAACATTATCTTCGACCTCTCGATGGTGAATAGCGAAGCGCGTTTCTCGTCTACGTCCGCTCCTCCGACCCTGATGAAGAAGAGGAAAGTAGACGAACGCCGGTGTACAACGAATAACGAGGGTAAGTTCACGATTCGTAACAAATATTTATCGCGTCCCCGCCCGTTCACCGGCAGATCCGTCTATTCGTATTCATTTACATCGGTACACGCGCACCGGATTCGATAAATTATGCCACGGGAAAGGACAGGCTACGTAGCGCCGCCTCCTCCTCCGTAAATTTGCATGGCCATTTGCGACAGAGAGACGATCAAAGGGCTACCCGGGAAAATGGTGAAATTCTGACCGTCTGCCGTGCACCCCTAAGTGGGACACTTCCAGGCTTCAGAGAAGAAGACGCCGAATCGAATTACCAGTAGAACTCCATTTATCCGGGAGAAATTCTTCTAAACGCCCCTTCTCCCTGTGTCCTCTAAACGGCCCTCGTGCGTTCTCTGTGGCATCAAGGGACTACGGAAGCTACCGAGACCTCGACAACCGGATTCTGGACACTTTGACAGCACCTCTTCTGGTTAGAGAATCTTCTTTCCCTCGATTTTCCCGATTTAATTAAACTTCATTTTACCCTCAAGTAATCAAGCTGCGAAACATGTTCTCTTCTAAAGATCGATGAAAAGTGAAAATTCAACTCTGCCCTGAATATCGCTTAATAAACTATGCAAAGAGAAGAAGTACGAAAGAAGAACTATAAAATTCTGGGAAGAAGACAAACCGGAGGCGGTGGGAAAAGTTATAAAGATCTAAGATGCGAGTTTCGAAACGGGCCTGGAGCAACAAAAATTTCCTGGATAGATCCAACCAAGAGTTCAGCTACGAATTGCAGGCAAAATAGCGGCGGTAGGCGCGTAAACGTCGCAGTTATCAGCGCCATTTTGTCCCCCCTCCCTCCCCCACCACCCAAAGGGTTCAATAAACTAAACTCAGCGGCACTCGAGCGGGTTTCAGAGAATCGCGGACAAAAAAAATAGGGGGGCGGAGACGTAAAGAAGGAATCTCCCGATGAAATGGCGATCACTGGGATGGCGGGGAAGTTCGAATCGAGTTTCCCGAGAACGCGGGTCGTAAACGAAGTTTACGGTGTCCTTTGGTAGCTCGATATTGCGCCCGGTATTTCATACATCCGCGGGAATATCGCGTCGTTTATCCAGCGATACGAAAAAAACCCGCGGCGGGTGATTTCTTGCGATCGAACCGCCACTCTTCCGGGTCGCGGATGGATTGCAGGGTGCGGCGGGTAGATGGTGCAGGTTGCACACGTGCAAGAGATATCGTAAATCCCCTGCCACTCGAACGCTTCGTGAGCGAAGGGAAGACGGTATACGCGAAGAGGGGACGTTAAAGAGACTTTTCATCCCCTAGCGAACTAAATCTTGGGTCGCCTGATTACGTTCATAATTTTAATAATTCAATCCCTTGTCGCGCTTCATTTATATTCGTTCAGCTCGAACCGGACCGCGCAATCGTCTCCCAAGATGTTTCGAGTAACACTTGCAGTCTCATAATTGATGGCACACACTTGAAAGCAGAATAAGATTTTTTTAAATGGACTAAACAACTTTAGTTTTTCTGCAAAGTTAATAGATGGATCGATTTACTAGATGATATAGAATGATATTTTTGGGAAAATTACGTTTAGTCTGAATTACAACCTTTTTTAATTGGGCTTGTAACAAAAATTTAAAAAATGCGTTTTGTAGATCCATATACGTTATATGCATAATGAAAATTTTATAGAAATTGATTAATTGGTCTATGAGTTATAAATGATTAAAACTTTTGCTGTTTTATTCTATTATTCGGCGATTCTCACCATTCTTTTAGTAGCAATTTGGTATTACGCTAATACAACATGTAACAACGACAACGAAAACGAGAAGTAACGCAGGAACGCAGGAAAATTATCTGAATGTAAGAAAAAGACCGACTGAATGTAAGAAATTTCCAATTAGGCTAAAGTACGTATTTTAAACATAATTAAAGCTATCTTTCCCCGCAAGTGCGGTAGGATAAGAAAATTCTACTAATTTGTAAAATCAATTATTTCAGTTCTTACTTTGTATAATATCAGATCTGTTGATCCGAATGTTGTGTGAAAAATCACTATTTTACAATTTGTCTTGGCTACCCCGTCTTGCCCCATCTTCCCCTACATAGTGGTCATAAGCTTGTCTCCAACAAGGAAACATACTGGAAAGGTAGTTCCCAGAAAAAATATTGGACATATATTTTTTTATCGCCAATCGTCCACACTGAGGGGGTGACAACAACCGTCAAAGATGGGGTGAAAAACATATTTTATCAAATATCATGGGAACCATTCGAGCTAGAGGAATGGTCTAAATGGCAAAGTGGACTTTGGATTCACGGTTTTTAAAATGAAACTATGTGTACATTTATCTAACCTGTATTGTAACGAATCTTTTAAAATCATTGGAGATCATTCAGCGTCATTCAGTCCCATTCAAATCATGGCAAAGGACACCTTTCGAAATTTTCAATCAAAATTGATTGAAAGACAAAAATATTTTGTGATTTTGAAAAGGAGGTGATTCTGCATGAAAAAATAAGTCGAAATAGTTATACACAAAACCGCATTAGAGATAGTGTTTAATCAACACATTATTTTGTATTTTTAAGAAACGCGTCTTGCAACAAAAACAAATAGAGCGTTTTACAATATGTACGTCAACAACGAAAATCGATGAGTGTGTACCATACGAGGACCGTATGGGGCACATAAAAAACGATACGAAACGACCTAATTATATTTACGAACGTAAGAATGTAATCTCCAGTAGCAGGCAACCCCATCAATTTAATGGAGCCTACCAGCAGGGGGGGGGGCGGTTGTTTCACAAAATGACGGGCAGAATGAAAAATCAATCGCGCGACCAACCGAGCGTCGAATAAATTGTCGCGCGACGAATTCCGCCGGGAAGTCTACGTGAACAACCGAGTCGGAACGATGGGAGAAGTGTGGGGAATCGAACCGACACGAACAATCCATCAGTAGAAACAACGTCATTAAAATGCACCGGTTAAAATTAATCCCGGTTCGGATGTCGGCCGACTGCATATTCGACCGGAATATTTGAACGATTTGCTGCAATTGTTAACGTCACGTTAATATCGAATGGAGCTTTTTGATTGATTCGTAATTCGGCGGCCATTTCGCCGACCGCGCACACCGCGAGACAATAGACCGCCTATTGGGTAATTTAATATCTCAAACAATACATCAATGAAAGATTCCGCGTGAAACCGCGATAGCTAAACATTCGCTAGACTGTTTCGCCGCTGTCACCCTTTTGATTTGCTTATACGTTAGCTGTTATTTTATACCCAATGTTAATATATTAGGGGGACCCATAAGTAATCGATTATTTTGAAATCTAAAACACACTTTGTAGTGAATTCAAGTTTTTATTTCTTAATTTATTATATAATCTCCATCATTATCAAGGACAGGGTTGTAAAAAAAAATTATACTTTGTAGAATATTTTGAACACAGGCTGCTTTACGGAAAACTGTAAAAGAATACATGTTTCCTCTTCAACAATCGGTACAAACCTAAAGGCAAAACAAATTCTTTGCAAATAATGGATCACTTATCGGTACCCTTAATATATTTTACACTATTCTGTGTTCGACTGCGTATAGATTGTGTGTCTCCGCGAATAAATCTGCAGCGAGACCTGCGTAACTTTTGAAAAAGTTGGCCATATCGTGTGACGCATACGGAAGACGATAGCAGAGAGCTCGCAGTCCCGAGAGAGGTTAGCAATCGTACGGAATTAATGCTTGCATTGTTAGTCCAGTTGCCGAGGATTGTCTACCAGATAACTGGCTGATTTCTTTTTTCCTTGGGGTATAGGGGGACGACGACTTAAATATGCAAGGTGTTGTTCAAAAGTCTGCGAGATAGGCGAGCTTACTTGTGTTTAAGGTGCTGCGGCGTTCCTATGCACCTGAGACCAGCTTTGGCAAGAATACCGACCCGGTTGCACAAATTTTCGCACTCCGCCACGCTGTGCGAGGTCAGGATTACGCAGCTCTGGTTCTTCGTCATGCGTCTTATCGTTTTCGCGACCAGATCCTTCGTGGCCGGATCCATACCGCTGCGAAGGAATAAATAAAACATGAGCAGCCACGACGTTTCTGTGTTTTTAAACGGGTTTTTTGTCCTCCCCAACCGCATTCTCCCTTCGTGTCTTATGTTTTATCCAGCGTACCTCGTCGGCTCGTCCATGAGAACCACGGACACCGGTGCCATAACGCTCAAGGCAGTGCACAGCTTCCTTTTATTGCCTCCGCTGAGGCTGCTCACCCTTTTGTGAGCGTACTTCAACAGATCCAGTCTCTTCAGCATCAACTCGACTGCCTGAAACAATTTTTCACAGGATTGAGTGCCAACGAAAATGGAGACTCGCGAACCAGGCTTCCATCAATTATGTAGACGTATTGCGAAGCGAACTTTCGCGCTGCACAACGCTTTCAGGGGAAGCTTCCGGTCCGACACTTTCAAAAAATCGGTTCTGCCACATTCTTCGCTTCTTGGGGATTCGAAGAGTTTTTATACCGCGAAACGTTTTCTAGTAGCAGCTGCCACGCTATTCAGCGCGTTTTTCTACATACGTTACAAGAAGCATTACCCAACCTGTCAATCACCAATTTTGATGAAACTTTGCACATGTATAGTTTAGCCAAAAATGTGCCACGCGTATTTTTTTTTGTCGGCGGAAAACAGGTTTAGGGGACGAAATTACCCCTCAAAGTGGGGGTTCAAAAACCTTCGAAACTCGAACACTAGCGGAGGTAGAAAAAAATTATATGAATGAAAATTATTCTGATTTTTATAAGGGATAATATGGTAAAAGCGAAATTCGAGATATTTTAGATTGTCGAGTTAGGTGAGACACCCTGTATATTCTATGGATTCTGTTGTACATTATCACCCAAACTTCCAGTGCAGAATTGCTATCTGTAGTTCAGCTCCCAACGTCCCCTAATTAAAGCTACCATGAACGATAAAAAATATTTTCACTGCAGTTAACCGAATTGGCAATTTTCGAAAACTATTACTGTACATTCCACGAACACTGTTCCACATTTTCGACTAAATTTTCCAGGCAAAATTTTTTACGTGCATTTCAGCTTCCCTCGTTTTCCTCGAAACATCACTTCGAGCTCCCTTCAGCGACGTAAGGTATCTTTGCAAGAGTTAATCAAACCGGCAATTTTCTAAAACCATTACTATGCATTCTGTAAACTCCGTTCTACATCTCCGACGAAATTTCCCGTGGAAAGTCGCAATACTTCAGCTCCCACGGTCGTTTACAAGCGCCGTAGTCGGACGTGAATGCAAATCCAGCTCCGCGCGAGCGATCCTGGCTGAAGAACGCGAGCCGAGGGGTTCCGAGGTTGCTGCAGGAGAATCTCGGACAACAGTTCGGGGAAGTTCGCCGGGGAAAAAAGGAGGATCGCCGGCTGCTTAACGTTTTACGCGCCTCCCGTTTCGTTCCCGAGCTTGGAATAATTAAAAACACCATCCACGGCGGGCGGACGCTGGCTGGAGGGGGAGGTCCTTGGGAAAACTTGCGGGTCTGGGGACCGGAAGTTTCGACATAAATCAGGCCTCACCTTAGGAACGTTGCTGAGCCCGCAAACTTCCCCGTGAATAGTCAGACACTGATGCGGGCTGAGGAACCCGTCGAGCCCGTCGCTCTGTGGACAGTAACCGACCTCGCCGTTGCAGAGCGGCCCTTTCCCCACCTCCTGACCCTTCAGGATGATCCTGCCGGACGTCGGGATGATCTCCGTAGTCAGCATCCGGAAGGTGGAGCTTTTTCCGGCTCCGTTCGTCCCGAGGAGCCCAAAACACTTGCCAGCTTGCACGCCTACGCTCAGATTTTGCACGGCCACGTTCGTCCCGTACACGCTGCTGTACTCCTTCCGCAACTTCACCGTCTGCAGGACGTCCTCCGACATCCCACTTTCCACCCGCATCCTCTCCTTCGAGACGTCGTCGTCCTCCTCGACGATTGCGTGAGGACTTCTCCGACGGTTCCACGTCGGCAGTACGCGACACTCGATCATCAGGTTCAACGAGAACAAGATTGTTCCCACGATCGTCAGGAACACGAAATGAAGACCCAAAAGGTCCCAGCCCAATGGGGACTGGTACGTGTCCATGTCGAATTTTTCTAGCAAACGGGCCGTGATGTCATTACGAGATATTTGCACCAAAGCGTCGCCGAGGACGTACTGAGGGAATATCAGCAAGATATTGTGCAAGGTGTTCCTCACGTCTTCCGTTGTTTTTGACTTGCCCAGAATGTCCAGCACCAGGATCGTGGCTAGGGAGGCTACGCCTATGAACGTGTTCGTGCAGAACAGTACCATGTTCGAGAGACTCGAGTCGTCGAAGATCTTCTCCATCAAGTGGGAAAACGGCAGGGATGCCCACCTGCGAGAAATATATATATATTTTTAGACTTTTTTCTATCTACGAAGTGTAACTTGTTGCGAAATCGCTGTTCTTCTTTGTTCGATACGACACTCGAATGACACTCACGCGAAAAGGCAGAGCAAAAGACAGATGCCGGCCAGATTATGCCTGGCGACGTACGCAGGCAGTCCGAAGATCTCGAAGACAATCACAGCCAAGACGATGGATAGTCCAAACACCTGCAAACCAGGAATCGAATTCAAATGAGGTTCCCGAGTCTATTCCGGCAACCGTTCCGACAAAGCCACTCACGAAGAAGTCCCAGATTAATGCAGTCGTCCAATAGGTGACAGGATGGACTCCGGCCAAGTATAGGAGCCTTTTCTCCTCGGACAGTCTCTCCCGCACCAGTTCCTTTGACCCTTGAGCGGCGACCAAACTGAACGCGATCAGGAGAACCAGAGCTACGCCAACGTCGGCCACGTGCTGTAACCTGAATCGAACAACGTTTCCATCGAATTCTATCTAGTTCGCAATCCGACAATTGAAATGATTTTATTTATATATTTCATGTCTCCATAGATTGGCTGTTGTTCGAATAAAAGAGGCTCGACTATGAGTTCGTATATAGGAGTATTTCTTAATATAATGAGTGCGGAGCTTAGCTGTTCGATACAACAAACCATGCAAAAATGAAGATAAATTTTCCATGATCTTTGAAAACATTTTCTCCTAAGTGACCAGCGTCAGTGTATTCGATGCCAACGAAAACGAGTACACGGTATTTGTTCGCTCGAGCGACGCCTATGCGCCCCAGAAAGCAGGCAAATCCTTTGCTGCGTTGCAGAGGACGCGGCCAGGCCCGAATCGTGTGAAATGTTATTATTAGCTGGAAAAAAGCACACGAGAAAGGTGGAGGCGAGGAAGAAAAAAGTCGTGCTCCGATGCAGTGCAGTTCAAACGGGATCGGCCGAGCACGCCGAGTTAATTAAAAGTAAACGCAACACGCGCGATTTCGTTGCACATAGCCGCCCACGCCTGGCTCCGTCTACGTGGCAAGATCGACCGGGCACGTTGGCATCTGACCCGGTAATTGGATCCCGCTTATCGAAACACAACACCGCGCGTAAAACGCTCTTTTTTAATATTTTCCCGGCATCGTTCAGGATTTATTTTGACGGCTGGTGAGAGCGAGCCGCCGGTAATATAAATAACGGGATGACCGAGTGCATTTTAAATTCGAGGGGAACGTGGCCGACCACGAGTTTAATGTTTGCACGCACTTAGCAAGCTTGCAACCACCGGTGCGTTTTACTCTTGTGGACAGGAACTCGCATAAAGTTTCAGCATGAAATTCAGCGCATTGACAAGGTTAAAATCGATTTTATAACTACGAGTTTTATGACTTTTGAAAGTCTATGATCAGTGATTAAGACCTTTTTAGTATCAATTGTATTTAGTCGCAAGTAACAAGTCACCCCTAGTAACGAAATTTAGTAAATTCGTTCGATAGTGATAGGTAACAGAAGATTTTTAAGCTTCCTTTTGGTACAGCGCAATTATTGAAACAGTATTATTCAAAGGCTACACTCAAATTGAATGATATTTGTAATAATATTGCTAAATTTAATAATTGTTTTTATATAGGGAGGGGAGGGTGAAATGTGTAATTTCAATTTCAAGAAGGGCAACGTACGCTACAGTGCAGCCTACGAAAATACTACTGCAATATTCAAGAAGACTCGTATTTTTCGAGAGGAAAAATATTTTCCACTAGCAAATATGTTTCGAAGCATACCTGAAAAATTTCGGAAAAATACACAGTACAGTTTACTCAAAATAAATTCCTAAAAAATGCCGCGTGAATAGCCACCCTTAAATAGCACGACCAGACGCCATTTTTTGCGTCTCGTCGCGGTCCGAGAATGAAGATCATGAAATTTAATGAAAGTTGCTGGAAGCAAGTGTAACTTACAGGGTTGTCCGGTTCAATTGATCGCTCGATAACCTTAGGGGATGATTGAGGGTCGTCAAACGTCCCTGCACCCCCGACGCCCGTAAAATCGCCTCGTTTAGGGCGCTCAAGTAGGAGGGCAGTGCATGATGACCCTTGTTGTTGAACCAAACGATGAACAGTGGGTTGTCCTTCACGTGCGACAACGACCACCCACCGTATCTGTTAAAACATAGAAACATTGATAATGGTAGTTGCTTTGAAAATGTTAAAACCTCGCCTTTCGAAGCAGATACCTTTTTTCTATGTATGTCTGGTGGGTAGATACGATCCAATCGAGAGTGGGTCTGCCAGGTAGAACCTGAAGAAGTCCTTCGACAGCCTGCGACACTCCGTGACACACCTGTTGGCCGTCCACGCAGTTACAGGTGCCAGTGTCCTAATTAACCAACGAACTTCGTTTCAGCAAGTGTTTTTGGACGTGTAATCACTAGACTGTAGACTTTGTCAACAGAGTTGCATTGATTTTATTTATTACATTTTTTACAGTCACTATTCTTTGGCACAGACGCCTTTATTGCATTCAGTAATTATTAAAAATGCTTATTGTACTCCGGTCTGTAACTTTCTTAATCTTCAATCTTCTTCAACACAAAAATAATCAAACCTTTCCCATATGTCTATGAATGGACGTACAAAGTTACAGACCAATATGTGTACTGATTTCTGAGATAAAAATCACGACTCTCTACAATTGTTGGCATCAGAGGAAATATCTCCAACGGAAGAACCTGGTGTAAACTGTTGAAATTTAACAAATCTTTGTGAATATATTTTTGTAATACATTGAACCAATCTCTTTTCAATTTTTACATTTAAAATTCAATACATTTCATAGAAATAAAAGATTCTGCAAAATGTGAAACATACTATTCTCATCGGAGGGGGGCGCATTAGGGTCGAATCGATACCCGTTCGATTCCCGTGGGGTAATCAATGGAAATATATTTGCGTCCACAGTCCAGCGATTAACTATCCCACTATTTGATAACGCAATTAATTGTCATACGTTCGGTAGTGTTTGCCAAGCGCCGGCGTAATCATCCCCGAATCGATCGTGTAGCTGCAGAGACACGTGTTGCAGGAACGAGTCGTAGTTGTTGTCGATGCTGAACGGGAATCGAGGCAAGGATAGCATTTAGTAGAGTGCGCGTTTAGGGCAGGCGAGTTTGCCCAAAAGCTCGAGAGTTCTGCGTACCTGTAGAAGTAGGTCGGATGAGTGTCGTAGAGCTTCGGCGTGAGAGGAAGCGCCGGTTCATCTTGCGATGGAGGTCTTATCAAAGAAAATCCCATGGCAGCTGCGACGAATATTGTCGGCAGGAAAAGACCAGCGAACAGCGTCATCCAATCTTTTCTGAAGTGCCACATTCGTTTTTTCAGCAGAGCTTTCACCTGTCTGACGGGAGACGGGTTGAGAGTGGTCTCGTCGTCGATCAGATCAATGTCGTCGGTCGGTATCGTTAATCCTGCGGATTATTCGAACTCGTTAACATTCTAACCCTGCGATGGCAGACCATTCTTACGACCGTATATAGCAATGCTGGACACGTTTGTCTCAATTGAGATAAAAACGCCCCCCTCCCCTAGACCACATACAGGGTGCGGCGCAAATTAGTCCCCACGATTTTTCAGCCCTTTCGGGTGGTTGGACAGAAAAGTGTTTCGTACCAAAGTTAATCAGTATTTAACCGACAAGAAATTGCAATTTTTTAAATAAAAAAAAATCGATTTTCAACAAAAAATCAAGGTCGCTGTCATATCTTTTAATGGAACTGAGTATTTTTAATTTCATAATATTGTAGTCGACGTCGAAAAGAATTCAACGACCTGCTATACGATGACTTTTAGATGACCTTGAAAGAAAATATCTCCATTAATCAATTACCAGAATATTTGAAATATTTCGACGGTACGTAATAGCAACGCCTCTCATTTAGAGTTAAACAAATGAACGTAAACATTGCTTCAGAACTTAACTCACAAAAAACCAAATTTACTATTAGCGTACCGGTTTATTGTTATAACGTATCTCACAGTTTCATGTAATGAACTAACAGATCTTGCGACACAAACGTTGAAGAAATGAGCATTCACAATGTTTACGTTTATTTGTTCATGGGTGAATGAGCATAGCTTATACATCCAACCCCTTGCCGAATTATTTTCTCTGAATGATTTGCACGGGTCTGATTCGGGATTTAATTAATGATACTTACCAACGTGATCTACGGTGGAGACGCTATCCTGGCTGGCTCTGATAACACTGGATCCACTCTCCGCTCGAGAACAAAGATCCAGGAAAACTCTCTCCAAACTATCGCATTCCAGGGAAAAGTGGGAATAGCCCACAACTTTCCGACTGTCTTCAAGAACCTTTGCTGCATGCCCGATACTGGAAAGCACATCATTTAACGATCAACTGTCTACGCAACATCTAAGATCAAAAATCATTCCGATGGTTAATCAATACAAAACTAATAAGTAGACAGCGGATCTTTATAGAAAATAAACATTTTTATGTGAATCACAACAAATTGGAGTGAAAATTTCCTTTCTTAATATGTTTAATAGTTTGAACATAATTTAGCAGTATCTTTAAATTTTTCTAATATTTTTACTTATTATATTTTACATATTTTAATTATTTACTTATTAATTAGCCTTTTAGTTTTAAATTACACTTACTAGTTTTTGCCATAAGTGCATAAAATCCGCTGTCTACTAATAAGATATAAAGCTGGAAGCATTTCTCAATGAATAAGACAGCAATAAGATATGAAATTGAGAGCATTACAGTGATTTCTCTGTATTTGTTGCCAAGGCTTGGATGATAAACGTCGCGGAATTATTCCCACTAGCCCTTAAACGTCGAGGAGCGTAAATATAGCACGGCTCGGGAATGTCTTCTGGTCGATACACGACACTGGCGAGACCCGTGTTGTCGACAAATATCGAGAATTCACTGTACTTGACAAATCAAAAATTTGTAGAACGGTTTTTGGCACAGATCGACTCACTTGTTGTTGACGCCATTCTTCCCCTGGAAAGGCAGCGTGACGACTACCTCATTGCCCACAATTTCGCCGGTCTCCGCGTTCGGAATCACCTCTTCGATCACGTTCTTCAGGTCCTCTACTCTCTGCTTCTCAACGGCATCCGTATGCCCATCTCGTTCTCCAGGGAACGAGACAAGGAGCCTGTACCCACGTCCGTGCATCATCTTCAAGGACAACGGCGAGCCGGTGCACAATATCTTCCCCTTATTCATCACGACCACGGTATCGCTCAACATATCAGCCTCGTCCAGGTGGTGAGTCGACAGGACGACCGTCCTGCCGATCCTGTGCTGATCGATCAGTCTCCAGATCCTGCGTCTTGCTGCAGGATCCACTCCTGCGCCAGGCTCGTCCAGGATCACCAGCTTTGGAGAGCCCAGGAACGCCAGAGCTACGCAAAGTCTTCTTTTCGTGCCACCCGATAGACGATGCACAGGCTCCTGTTCCTGTTTACCTAGATCCAGGGATGTTAGCATCCTGTGAACGAGGAATTTGTCATGCTGTAAAAGGACACTGTGTTCCGCCGTACACTTTGTCACCGAATACGAAAGCAAGCGCTTAGAAAGCAGTAAAATTAATTAACAGAATGTTCAAATTTGGTTATAGTGTGTTGGAATGATGCTTCGAATAGACGAAAATTTTTTAATTATTGTCTATGGTTTTACTGAGTTTCGATTACAAATAAAATTTCTACTTGATTATATGAACTACTGTGTTCATGTCTAGCACGCTACTATGTCTCCATTTTAATGGAATCACATGTGAAAGCACATCTTTGAGCATTTATTACAAAAGAACTAGATGATGTAGAGGTGAAAGACTTGTTACAGTGTATTGAAACATGATATGAGATTATAGAAAAATTTTTGTTGCGTGCTATATTCAATGACCAACTTGATAAAAAATGAATGTATTTCTCACAAATATCGCGAAATTTAAAAAGCATACTTTACGTACAAGATTATGTAGTGTCGTCAGTTTGTATGTTTATCTAATACGAAAAATAATAAATGTTCTTGAAACATGTGTAAATGTATCCTGAAAGTCATTTTTGGAAAATGTGAAACGTAAAAATGCTCTGTTCACGCCAGTCTAATAATTAGACTGCGGATCTTCCTGCAAAATAAAAATCAAGACATAAGAACGAACTAAGAATTTGTATCCCTCTTTAGTGGTTTCATTAACGCTGAACTCACCACGGTCAAAATGACCGGTTTTCTATTTCACAATTATTGAAATTATAAAAACGTTCTCATAGGAAATTACTGAATTTACTTCCTTATTTAATTGTAGATTTACAGTATCCGTCAAAATAACGGGTCCTAATATTTTTAATTTAAAATTATTACGATTCTAAGGCTGCATAAGTACATGAGAAATTATTTAGTAAATTTGTTTCACCCACGAGCGCATAAAATCCACAGTCTGTTAATAACAAAGAAATATCAGTTTCTTTCGACGAAAGGAGCAGCATTCGCGCTTGAGAAAAGGGGTTAACAGGTTTCCGTTGGGTAAAGTGTCAAACCGGTGATCCATCAGCGCTTGAAATATGAACGCGAGTTAGTTCCCAAGACCAATTACAGATTTGCAGGATGGATGAAGGTAGCTAGGAGCGACGAGCCGTGAAAACGGAGCCATTGATAAGGACAGTTTGCCGATCGACTCACTCGTCCACGCTCCGTTGCATATTAACGCTCTCCTTGGGCCGCTTCAGCTTCGCGTAGAAGACCATGTGTTCCCTGGGCGTCAAAGTACCGATGAGCACGTTATCCTGAGGGCAGACCCCTATGTCAGGTTTGCAGTCCTCTTCACCGTTCAAACAAATCTCACCGGTGGTAGGAGCCAGCATCCCCGTCAGCATCTTGCTGAAACGAGAGTACACACACTCGAAAGACGGGGAATGAATATCCGGATGCCGGGATAGAGATATCCCTCGCCGACATGAAAGGGAACGAGCCACGACTGCACAAACGCTCGCGGAATCGACGGTTTAATTGATATAATTATGAGGAGCGCGCCACTTATCCCACGATCCAATATTTACCGGAAACAAATAACCGGTCGAAAAGTAACTCGTGCACTTCCTTTAACCCTCGGTACGCTCCTCACGGTGAAAATTCAACCATTTTCCTCTTCTCAGACAAGGTAACACGTTTTTTTTCTGTTCGTATTGTTTCTTAAAATGTGACAGTAATGGAACGTCACTTGTTGATTTGAAGGGCGGAATAAAAATGGATGGACACGCAGGGCTGTCCAAGCGTAAAAAGTTTCCACGAATAAAGTATTCCCACATTAAAATGTTGATACAGATATTCGAGGAGTATTAAGAAATTACTTAGCATATCCAGTTCCGCGTTTAGTAGAACGAGAAACCATCGAGAAGAAGAATTGAATATCACAGGATATCCCGCACGTCGGACTGCGTGCGGTCATATACGTGAAATTCTCCTTCCACGTGTGCGGGGACCGGGGCCAAAGAAAAGAGGAAACCCTTATTGGTTCAACAAAGACCTTAATGAACTAGCAGTAAAGTGGAAGGCTTCGTTAAAGCTCGACGAAACTCGCGTGACAGCAGATTTTTCCGGTTGTTCGATTTGATCTGTTTCGAGTAGGATCTACGTTGAAATTCTAGGCTGACTGTTCAGCTGATAGGCGGGTAAACGTTTACTTACATGATGGTTGTCTTCCCGGCCCCATTCCTGCCAAGAAGACTGGTAACTTCGCCCTCGCACAGCTTCAAAGTGAAGTTATCAACGGCCACAACTTCCCCTTCGTCACTGTTGTAGACCTTCCTCACACCCTCGAACCTAACTCCCGTCTGTTTCTCGGTGACTACCAAACTGCTCGAGTCGGTCTCCTCGTCTACATCGTGTACAACATTTAACGGTTAATGTTTTTACCCGGGAAATAATCGATCTTCGAATGTCGCGTACGGAGAAGTAAGCTCTTACCGTTCATACAGCCGATCAAATCCTTGAAGAAGCATGATAAAACAGACCAATCGAATAATAAAAGCGTCTCGAATCAATTTTTCAATTGAAAGATACTCGAGTGCTCGACAAATCGGAGGAAAACCCCAAACACATGCGGAACATGCAGCACCACACCCCAATAGCTACACCGATTACTGATACGCCATCGGGCACTTGATGAAAATTATGATGAAAGTAACTTGCTTCATCTTTCAGTATTTTTCTTCTAAATCAATAAAAACAATTCGCCGATAATGTATGCCTGAGTCGATGTACAAGTTCAAGATTTCTAGATTTTATGTATTCACGACAAGAATGAACAGGAGAAACTGAAAACAATAGCAAAACGTAAAACACGGTTCATGGCTCATCCTCACGGCGTATATCGCGCGGAAGTGGAGACAGTTCTGGAACTTTTATCGGCCAGGGAACATATGTAGAGTAATCACTATATATCTAGGGAAGAGATTCTGTTTTGAACCATTTTTTGCTTCGTCTTTTCTCCGTGGATCAAGTATTCAAAAGTAAAGAATGCAGGAAGAAGTATAAAATCGATGAAGACTACTAACAAAAAATATTGAAGATCGCAGCAAGATTAACGAGGGTTTGTTGTATACATCGACAAAGTGTCCGACGGCTCAGCGGATCGGCGGATGTAAATGGAGAGTTTCCCGGCGAGCACAGAGAAATATGAATGAATGTATAACATGATGCGAGTGATTCAAATCGTGGCAAGTTTCGACCTTTCGAAGGAGAATCGAGGAAACGCGGGCATGCAGACTATCTGAAAGAATTTCGCCGGTTCCCGGACGCGCCCGGGAGCTCAAGCATTGAATAAATTAAGCGTTCCCGCGCGAGTTCCGGTTCTCGTTTTCACGAAACAAGCAACAGCCGACATTTGCATATTCGGCACGATCCAAACATTCGAATGGCTTTTTCTCGCTGGAATTTTATCAAACTGATGGGGGCTCGGTTTATGCAGATTGCAGAGCTTTCCATCTTCGGCGATCGCACAATTTTGACGTTTTTCGAACCGACTCTACCAGCCTCGGAAACACTATGGGGAATTTCGAACGTTCGCGCGCTGCCGTGAAGTTCGTTCGTTTCTCAGAATTTCGAAGAATGAACTTCAGAAAGAGTTTCGAAATACTGCTGTATTATTTTTCACTCTTTAAAATGATTTAGACAATAAATAACTTGCAGTCCATATGGGCAATTTTTATTTTGCATAAAAATCCGCCGTCTAGTTGTAACTACTTGATGTAGTCTTTTTTTATCATAAGTGCATAAAATTCGCAGTCTGAATTTTTTAGGTACGCTAATAAATTCTTATGATTGAGTTAGATCTTATAAAAATGTCTATTTCAATTTGCTATTTAGAAACACTTTGTTTAACTTCGATTTGATAAAAAAAAGCGATTGAACGCTGACTAGAGAAGAATTAATGTGTGCTTCAGGAAGGAAAGACTAAAAATCGCAGTGGCAAAATTACAAAATTGCACAGTGAAGCAACGTGAATTTTCCGGACTCAAAATAAACAGATTCCACAACGAACAACGACGTCTTTAGTTTGGCAACTCCGTTTTAGTTTACAATTTCGCGCCGGGAGAATTCGTGTCAATTTAAAGAGTACGCTGTCATTTGTTCGAGAAATTTAACGCACAAATGAAAATCTCGAGCAGGAAGACCGTTGTTTCCCCGGCGCGAAACGAAGTTTAATATTTTCTGCTATCGGACGCGTTTCTCGAATATTCTATCAACAAACAATCTTCCGCTCTAGTCACTGCATAAAGGTTCAAACGCAACAAAAAGGTTCAGGGTGGAGGTTTCTCAAGGATGAAAAGAATAGAACTTTTGCTGACGGAAGTTACATGATTATCCGTACCTTTCAAAGTTGTTTGAGACAATAGATCCACTCGGTAAGTAAACAGGGGGACACACTTTCAAGCAAATCCAGGAGAAACGTTAAAGTAAACGACCTCTGGAACAAGAACTCGAACAGCGTCAAGGACAATAACAAGGGGATACAAAGGAAGGAGAGGGGCTTTAATGGAGCAGGCGAGGAACGCGTGATTTCCTACTTTGTTGCACTTCAAGATCGACGTTAATGTAAATAAGGTGCGGGAAATATTGAACTGTCTGCTGACGGTTTTATGTTCCTCTGATTAATTCAAACAAGTAAATTCGATCCGAATTGTGTCGTGTTTGGTGTCGTTTCAATCGGAAAAGTGTCAAGAATATGCTAGTAAAAGATTCATGACAAAAACAGTTAAAAGTTTGATGACCATTATTAGAAATGTCTCACCGATACGCTATCAGTCTAACAGTAGTCCTTTCCGGAAAAGAAATCAGAATTCGATGTAAATTTATAAATAAATGAGCATTTTCTTGGATCTTAGAGACTCGCGCCAGCAGAGTTTTACACAAGAGAAAAGAAAAAGAGTGTTCTAATAAACGATACGATTTTAATTTACTCGCGGACCAAAGAGCAGCATAATACAAGAAGGCTGGGTAACAGGAGCAGGGAAAATTGGATCAGTTTTTAGAACATAAACAATTCAAATCTAATTCAGTCTCGATGAGAGCAAACAAGCATCTTGCGTCGGGGAAAAAGCAAACGGACAAACAAAATACGGTCGGATGGAAATCCAGGGGAACCGGGAAACGGGAGCAACAAAAAGGAGAGCACTTTTTGCAACGTAAACAATTCAAATCTAATTCAGAGCCGATGAAACGAACGAACTTCTTGAACCGAAGTACGGCCAAGTAAGAACCGAAGGGAAAAAATACTGAACGCGTTCGGGGTTCTACGAATGAAAGAGCTTGGCGTGTCGGCGAGACTGGAAGCAAAAACAGAGAGAAAGAGAGAGAGAGAGAGAGAGAGAGAGAGAGAGAGAAGCCAGAGAAAACATCGTGCAATAGAGAGAGAAAGAGAGAGAGAGCTGGCGAGTGCGATACCTTGGTAAGTGGCTGAAGGGTGGAGAACGTCATTAGTGAAATAGAGGTTGTTGACGAAGGCGAGGTAGCTCGGCCTGCCATAGACAGAACTTGTGTCGGCCCACCATAAGCTACGGGACCTCAAATCGTGAAAGCCCCTGCCTGGAAAATTATTGGCCGAATGGCTGTTCCGTTTTTCCAGTGGTTCCGGCTGGAGGATCGTCGAGATTCCTTTCGGGTCCCCCAAGGTCGTTCGAGGACGAGGTCCACCTTTTCTCCTCGACCTCGCCTCGCAACCTCCGGTGCGGTTGTTGCGGTTCTCATGGGGGCGGGACCGACGTTGCCGCGAATTTTCACGGGCAAGTTTACGATTGCGGGATCCGGTGCACGCGAATGCATTATCGTTACTCAGTACCCGCTGCCGTTCTCGCTTTTATCGCGTCGTCAACGCGTCGGAGGGTGCGACCAAATTCGCCGAGGAAAACACGAAACACCGACACGGCTACCGTATCCTTTCCGAAATTCGGAGAGACGCGGATTTCGGCGATTTTGTTGAAATACGATGCTTCTGGAAGCCAGAAAGAGTAGATACTCTGATGCATTGAGTGGATGGCGGTAATGATTATAGAAGGCACCAAAAATAACAGTTATTCTAAAATTTTCTAGAATAAAAATCATGAATAGAAAGTTGATTATTGTTCAAATTTAAGATAATCTACACAAAACTTTTGGTTACAAATAACAGTTATTAGTGTCCAAAAAATTGGATCCTCCTCGACAACTGTTATCGACGAAGAAAAACTGTTCTGAGCGACCGAAATAAACTTCTCTCATCGACAACTGTTATTAGCGATCGAAATAAATTTCTCTCACTGATAACTGTTATAAGTAATAGAAATTAATTTCTCTCAACGATAACATTTACCAACAAATGAAAGAATTTTCGGTTACCTATAATCGTTATTTGTAACCAATGCGATTTTAGTCGATGAAATACTTGCTATACCATGACTTTTTTATAACAGTTACAGACCCTCAGAATAACTTATTTTATGCCGATGTAGCAAACAAAATGTATGCAAAAATTCGAAGAAAATTCAATTTACTTCCTTAAAAGATTGTAATAATAATTGATTTTCAAGTCTACAGTAGTCATTAAAGTTGTAAGTGTAGTCAATCTGAGAATTCTAGTTTCCATAATTGCTGGATTCAAAACATCGAAATCGTCTTTTAAGTGAGTCTTTAAGAGCGTCTAATATATCGAAAAGAATGCACCTCTCAAAACACATTTGAAAAATTTATGAACAAAGCTATACACGATTCCAAACATTGCGAACTGTGTAATCGTCCAAAACTGTATAATCCTCCGCCATCCCTTAATTCCCAGCTCCAGGATCCCATTGTGTGTCCGGAACAATAATCTCCGAATTTTTCAACGACCGTGGAGACGTTCGTCTATTCTCCTAACATTGGAAATAAAATTTGTGCGGATTGCTCGCGAACTCCAATATGGCGGCCACCCCTCCAAACGTGAGGTTTGAAGACAGGTTCGGAGGTACACGAGGGGTGCTCGGCACTTGAAGCAGATTAACAATAAGTGGAGAAGCGACGCACACGTTCCAATCCTGTAGAGAGTACTAAGGGATATTCCATCTTTCGAGTGTCTTTTTACTTTCCGACCTTTCATCGCAATTTTCTGCTCCACCCTTCCGAGCGTTGTCGACGTCCTCGACGACGGTTATCGACGAGATGATGATAAAGAGATATTACACACAGAGTATAGAATCCGTGTCACATACACAGAGTATAGAATCCGTCTCACATGCACAAAGTATAGAATTCGTGTCACATACACACAGATACCATAGATAGTGCTACAGGAGATGGTGAACATTTCGGGTTAGAGGATCGCGTTGTGCTCGTGAACAATTTTTGAATCGTTATATGTGAGGAAAAAAAAATGAAACAAATATTAGAAAAGAGGAGAAGTTTCGTAGAACGTCTACAGATCGTGACACCTCCACCGGACGTTGAGAGAAGTGTTCAGAGAGTTCTAAGGGTGACAGTGTCTCCAGGAGGTTAAAGAGAATGCCTAGAGTTTCTACCTGTGTTCGTGTATCTGGCGATGACGTAACCTATCGCTGCGTACAGACAACCGTCGAAGGCGATCATCAACAGGGTCAAGCCTAAGCTCATCGAGTCACCAGGAGCAGACTCCTCCCACATAGCTGACCAATTCAGACCAACCCCTTGGACTTCCTTCCGGGCTGCGTACAAGCAACCGTAACAGAAGCTTGTCGACATGCTAAGACACTGAAACGATCATAAATCAAGGTAATTTGCATGACACATTCGCGTAATTGTGTCCGGTCGTTCCACGAGTAATGCGAGTTCCCTTCTATATTTCTAGAAGTAGGAAAATATATCAATGTTCTATATATATTTTTCTTCACTTTGTGGAACCTATAAATCCATGTTTAAAAGAATTCATGACTGTGATTGTGTTTTTGTATTTCATACCTCAGAAATATGAAAGGGACGTTTCATCTGATATGTAGAAATTATGATCTAGAAAAGTGGAGAGGAAACGAAAATACATTTCGCTAGAAAAGTATCTGTTTAGATATCAATGGTTTGCTGATAACAATTTTTTAAAACATTAAAAATACAGTGTCTACTCGATAGTTGTCTAGAATTAAATTATAGAATTAATATTCTAATTCTTTGATCCATTGCTGAACGTTGAAGACGACAGCGAAATTCTAGAGGTTTCTCACGTAGTATACCCCGCGGTAGTGGGGATAGTTCTGGGACAATTACAGGCTAGATATTTGGGACACTTATCGAGTAGAAATTGTATTTTCCTTGAAGGACTGGATCATCTATTAATGTCGTATCATCCTTTGTTATTTAAAAAGTTACATTGTTCATTTGCAACTTCAGGGGCTACACACGTGAACCTAAAATGAATATGGTGACATTTGTCCTCAAAGGATTAAATATATATTTATTGGACTATAACATATTTGTGCATTTTAGTAGACAAGCAATTTTTATTGAATGTCATTTCTTAATCATTTTCAACTGTTAGTCCATTAACTGAGAAATATGTTTCTTTAATGCAGGCAGTCTTTGACGTTCGAACCACGCAACTTTCGAATTACAAACACCCACAGTTTATACCAACGCGAATGCACAAATTGCAACAGCAATCGACAGACGTGCACACGATTAATGCTACCGTCGTTCGAAACACTTTCTCAGGTCTTGCCCAATCTCTATGCAAACGAAGGTGCTTCTAAACGGCTTATAAATGATTATTTCGATCAGGTAGCCAGTATGCAAATTGGCGACGGGTCGACGCAATATCTCGCCTCGAAAATTGAACGGATACTTTTCCGGTCCGTCGTAAATCGTTCCTCTCCAAGCAGGAAAGTTCGCACAAAAGGCGCGCATCTTATCGCGGCCGGCGCAGTTTGCGAAAATGAATCGTTCGAACGTGTTATTTATTAGGGGAACGGACTCGCAAAGGCGGGACGATAACTTACGATGAGAAGCTTATAGCCGAGACCTAATACGGCCTCCATAGCAATGACAATGATGTACGGCATGTATGTCAGCAAAAACATTACCACCGTGGTGATCGCGGACAAGCTCGCCGAGCTGCACATCGTCGAAATCATGTAACTGGAAATTTATCGGACATCCTTTAGCAAAGGAGGACAGCGTGAAGAGGGCAGTTAGCGTGAGAGATCATAGATTACCAGAATGTCACGATGGAGAACGCGTAGTCGATCATCATGACCAGAACCAGCAGGGGATCGGACTTCGGTAGAATCTTGCCGGCGAGAAGGATCATCGCGATCGAGATCATCACGATCATCACCTCCGCGTATGTGGTGATGAACCAAGCGACTGTGTTGCGCCAGGGCTTCAACCCCATTACGCTCATTACCTGGCGAAAGAAAGAAATTATTCGAGTTTCGAAAAATTATTAGAATTTGAGTTTCTGGTAGTTCTTGCTTAGCTACCATGGCGTTTTGTGACTCCCGTTCCCAAACAATGTGCCTGACAGCCGAGCCCACGCACATCATCAACGCAAAGAAGAAGCACACCTGGATCCCTTGGGACTCGTACAGGGTTGTTTGGAACCTGCTCATTTCGCAGGAATTAAGACCTTCTCGTATGAAATAATCCTTTTCGTTACAGTAGGTTCTCACTCGTTGCACTCCCGATCGAATGCCAGAATTTTAAGCGATCCATTGCGGTTTGTTTGCGAAAAGTGAGGAATATTGCTGTACAGACTGTTCGATTGCAGGCGGGAGAAAATTTAAGGCGTGGTTCTCCAAAACAATATAAGACGAAAATGAAGAATAAAAAAATTGCGATTTCGGCTTCGTTTTTTAGTTATAATCGATTAAAAATCCGCCTAAAATGCGGCAACCTGATCAACAGAGGTGCACGTTGTCTTGGTCATAAAGGCGCGCGGCAGTCGAGTATCAAATGGGGTCCTCGCTAGCGCCCAATGGTTAGGCTCCGACGTCACACGCTTTAGCCAATAATTTAGTCCAATTCTTGGCAGGTGACTTCTTGTGAGGTACACGGAGTATCTGTCACTTGATACGTGACTGTCGCGCGCCTTATGACCTAAGCAACGTACACCTCTGTCGATCGGGTTGCTGCAGTTTAGGCGGATTTTTAATTCATAATTACTAAAAAATGAAGCCGAAATCCCAATTTTTTACTGTTCATTTTTGTCTTATATTATCATGGAGAACCACCCGTTAAATTTTCTCCCACCTGCAGTCTAATACCCTGTATATACACATTGATCGCGGCTTCGGTTCAATAGTGGCGAAATTATAGGTAGGAAATCTTATGCCAGGCCCAGGCACGGTTAGGGCCCCTCAACCGATTATTCCCCCCATCAACCTCTACTTCGTGCAGTATGCACCTACGTCGCGTTCGCTGGTTTCTTCCCACGACGGGAACTTCTTCCCCCCTCCACGGTAACGGCGCTTACTGGAAGGGGACAGTGTGCGCCATGGTAGGGTTTTGCCTGAATTTAGGGGCAAACGTGCCATGTCCTGCGCGATCGATTGAATGCCTCACTCGTTGCAACCCCTTGGATCTTGCCCGAAATTTCGGCCCCGTTTTCGTGCGACCAGCGAGTGCCTACTGTACCTAGAATTATCTCTGTAAATTAGAGAGCAGAATGAAACGACACTCACGGCACTTGTTTCCAGCAAGGATAAGGCATCTGCTGTGTGACAGTCTTCCACTCTAGATCCTTCCCGCTCTTCTCCCATATGATCGCGCGATCGATAGAGTCCTGGAGCTGCACGAATCCCCTAAGATACCGAAGGTGCTCAATGAAGCTGCTCTCCGGCCCAGGGATCCAGAACTGATTCTTCAACCTCTTCGTCGACTGGACGTAGTCAATGTCCATCCGGATCTTGTACACTACGTTCTCAGGCAGCTGCGTGCTCAAAGATCTCCTAGATCTGACAGGATCTTCGTCCATGAAGACGACGCCGGCCAAGAACTCCCTCGTGTCCATCAGTATCCGCGCTTCAGCCTCCATTTCGCCCTCGTTCCTGAATCCTCGTACTCGATCCACGAGCACACATCCTAATAAATCGTTCAGCATACCGATCATCTTGATCAAGCGCCTATTTTTCTTCAGTTGCCATGAAATTTCGCTGAGATCCATGCCCGATAAATCTCCTGAAAGAAGAGATATGGTCAAATCATGATTGTCCTTTGCTGATGCTGCTGCAAAAAGTCGCATATCATCCTAATACTACAATTCATAGGACAATATGATTACAAGATCATAAATAAACAGAAGATTAAATAAAACAAGTATCTATTTGCAATAATTGCATGCCCGAGTAGGTCACTCACCGGTCACGCTCCCGCCACCGAGAGACTTGATCGCGATCTTCATGACGTCCGAGGACATCATGTCCTGCAGATCCTTCAGACTGTCGCTCATCTCGGAGAGATTCGCCAGGGAAGAGAGGGTCCTTTGAAAGCTGTCCATCAGCACGCCGAAATTCTCCATCTCCGCGAAAGTTTTATTAGATAGAGCCATAACTTTGTTTATTACTGTCGTATTAGGCGCGTAGAGTATCTGTCCACGTAAGAGCGGTTTCACGTACGACCATATTATCTTGCCGCCTCCCATGGTGATGAAACTCTTGTAGGTATCTCTACAAAAGTCGGCTGCGACGAGAGAGATCCATTAATTCTTTCTGAAGAAACTTTTAATCAAACCGGTAGCTAGGTTTTTTCTACATACTGGGCAAAGAATCGAGTTCTGCCTGATCGTACTGTTTGCTGTTGTCCTCGATCTTTGATATGATTTTGTACAGATCGCCATTGTCGGAGACCATTGCCTGGCCGCACAGCATCTTGCTGGAGTCCTCGAGGAACTTCGCAGCTGTAGAGTCATTTAAACTTTCAATAAGAGATCTTACAATTTCGTTGCAATTTTCTACAACATTATTTTCATACTGGACATCGGTTGATCATCCTCTTCTCTCTCCACGTTAGCTTTCAAACTATCAGCCTGTGGCATACTGGAAGCGAATTTCTCTTTGAAGAACGGCATCAGCTCAGCCGCCACACCTAAATTGTCCAACACCATCTTCCCCTCAGTTTCCGTCAAGTTCGCGTTCGCCAGTATATTCTTCACGTTAGCGCTCATCAACTGAAACCAGAGATTTTATTGTTACTTTTACCCTCGTTCAATAGTCACACTATCAGTACACACCGTTTTGAAGATATAATCGAAGTTCATATTCCTGATCATGGCGACCATCACGTTTTGCGTCTGCGCGTCTTCCAACTGACAAACCGCGGCGCTGATCTCCTCAGCAGTGATCCGATCGTTGAAGCTGAGCATCTCGCTAAGCTTCTTCGGCGAACAAATAATCTCCTTCATGCTGAGAGCTTTTCTTTCCTTCATGAACACGGAGATCATGTCGACCTTCGCCTCGCTGAGCATCGACAGAACAGTATTCGAAAGATTGATTTTATCACTCAGATACGAGCTCACCACGCCCCAGTTGTCGAACATGTCCTTGATAACGTCTTCAACATAAAAATCGAATGGTCACGGTACCTAACGTCGTAAAATCATTTCGAGATGCACTTACATTTCATATTGAGGAGGCCCAGGTTCTTGAAGATGTCCATCGACTCCAGAGCCGATATCATCTTGTAGATGTCCTCCAAGATTTTTGGGTCTTCGATGAACGGTTTCACGTCTTCTATTACTTCTTTCATCCTGAAAACGAAAGATTATATATAATTATAAAGTTAAACTTGACTATTATTTATTTAACAAATGAAATCGGATATAAGTCTGTGTCGTCATCGGTCTATCTCAATCAAGTATCAGTTTTACGTCAAGAAAATGTTTTAATTAATTCCACCTATTTTGTAGAAGTACTGCGTGAAATCCACGGATCAAACTCACCCGTCGAAAAGCTTGTCGACGGTCTTCTCCCGCAGGATATTAAGCACCCCGTCGATGACGTCGGGGACGCCCAGGACGTTCGAGATGTCCTCGAAGTCTATTTTACTGGCGACGTCGAGGAGATCGCGGCCCTCCGCAAGAACGCTGGACAAGTGGCGAAGGATCTCTCGGAGCCACGTTATCTCCAACGAGGCGTCCATCCTCCAGTCCCTGATCTGGTGTTCTATGTGATCCAGATTCAGAGTCTTGGACAGTCGATCGGCGATCTCCCACAGGGTAGGATAGCCGGCAGCCTTCGGATCGTATCGAAGCAGCTTCTTCGATTTTTTCGAGCTTAGCTGCTGCATCAAAACAGTCGAGTTCCGACATTCAGCCTTCGTTCTACATAGAGAACCATCTCTGTCGTTCACGATCGCGTTCACGTTGATCGTCGCGCCAGGCAAGAACGTCTCGACGCCTTCCGCGTACTTCGAGATCGTCACATCCTTCAGGTTCTTCCAAATCGGGACGAACCTGGACGATTTTCTGCTCATTGCATCAATAGTCCTGTGGTACCTGGATGTGTCCAGGATGTACACGTTCTGCTGCAGGTTCTCCAGAAGCCCCAACAGCACCGATACGTATCTTGAACAAAGTGGACCTCGTTGGAATACGGACAATCAATCGCAGAAGCTACAGTGTAGAAGAGAATGGGGTAGTGGCAGTCACTCAACCCCTTGCCCCACGAAATCGAGTCATACTCGTGATGAAGATTCTGAAGAGAGTCTAATCCATATGTGTGTGTTATTAATTTCCTTTAAACCGAAATAAAATTCTATTTTGGCGTTGTTCATCTACAGCTACTAAAGATCATATAGGGGTACAATAAATATAAATTTTCTCCTTCCTTTTTGAGGAAGTCACGAATTACCAAAAAGTTCTAATCACTGGAACCGTAAAATTAATCGTAGTGCGAAGGGGTAAAGGGGGGGAGCTTCTCGGCATTGAAAACAATTCTTAAGAATTTTTTTCGAATAACTATTGGACATACGGGACTAGGCCTTTCCAGGATGTTGAACTGTCTTGATGTACGTATTTTTCAGTTCAATTCTTCTTACCCTGCAAGCTGTGTGTCTTGATCAAAACGCTCCATAAGGGCCAAGTATCCGTAGATTCGCGATAAGGTAGAGTGACCACGTTACCAACAAAATTAGGCGAAAAATGGTTCCGTGTGCCTCAACTTTTCATTCTTATATGAGAATATTTTTCGCAGGGAAAGGGATCATTCAAAAGCGGAAGGATCAAACGAGATTATGCAAATATTTTGTAATGTAAGCGTTAGAAGTAGGTAAAAAATTGATGATGTGCATGCCACGGAATTCACGCATTTTTATGCCATTGGATGAGTTTTCTGGATGAAATCGAGGGTAGAGCGCGCTAGAAAATATCTCCAGCTACAAATTGAGCTACACAGGGTGTTCGACTACAGGTGAGTGAAAATTTAAAGGGTGGTTATCCAAGATAATATAAGACAAAAATGAAGAGTAAAAAAATTGCGATTTCAGTTTCACTTCTTAGTAATTATGAATTTAAAATTCGCCTAAAATGCGGCAACCCGATCGACAGAGATGTACGTTGCTTAGGTCCCAAAGGCGCGCGAAAGTCACGTATCAAGTGGCAGATACTCCGTGTACCTCACAAGAAGTCACCTGCCAAGAATTCGACTAAATTATTGGCTAAAGCGTGTGACGTAAGAGCCTAACCATTGGGCGCGAGCGAGGACCCCATTTGATACTCGACTGCCGCGCGCCTTTATGACATAGACAACGCGCACCGCTGTTGATCAGGTTGCCGCATTTTAGGCGGATTTTGAATTGATTATAATTAAAAAATGAAGCCGAAATCGCAATTTTTTATTCTTCATTTTCGTCTTATATTGCCTTGGAGAAGCGCCCCTTATATTTTCTCTCAACTGTAGTCGAACATCCTGTATTTTGTCTTGATTCTCTGCGAAATAAAGCCAAAAACTTTCTAGCGACAGAATTCATTATATCGATAATATAGAGCAAAAAATGTGACTTTAGTCACAGACTTAAGACCCGTCAGATCAAGACCAAGACGGATAATAAGTCTGTGTCTGAAGGCTGTGGAGGGAAATTGTACTGCAGTTACCGACCTGCTGACTTTGCAAAAGTCACGTGACTACCATTGACCCATAACAGTTGCATTCTGAAATCGCGCGTTTCATACACAACAACCTAAACACATGTCTTTAGGTTCTTACAGTCCCGGTCTGGACATCGGCGGGTCTCCGAAGAACTTCCGGGAACACTCTCCGACCCTCTTGCTGTAAGTCTCGTTTTGGAAATCGACCGTCACGTCGACAATATGAAGCAACATCTTCTCCATCGACGCTATCCACTCGGTCTTCGTTCGTCCCGTGTACAGAGTCTTGAAATTCTTGATCTGGAAAAGCGAATCGATTGCACCGGTGCACAGAGAACAATCAGCAAACGAGACAGATCCCAGTTGCATCGCTCACCTTGTAGGTGGTCTCGTTCCAGTGAAAATCACGCTGCACAACGCTTTGAATCTCCGACATGTTCAATTGACTCATCTTGCAGGGCAGCTCCGCGTAGAGCCGATGGTTCTCCAGCTGGGAATTCAGGACATCTATCAGGAGCATCGAGAAGCACCAGGAACAGTCCCTGAGAGTTAAACAAAAAATAAAAAAGAAAGGGAATGTCGTCTAACAAGCACCGAGCGGAAAACAAATTCCGCGAGCGACTTACTTGGAATTCGTGTCGAAATTCAAAATATCCGAGGCTATCTTCGTGAGCTTTTTCACTGTCAGGTGACCGAGAGCCCTGAGGTCCTGGAACAATTAAAATGAAACGTTCGGAATTTGTTTAAACCTATTCGAATAAACCCCATACTCGTAATGATATTGCGCTATAACATCGAGCCAGACTCGATATGTATGTTATTAGTAAACTGCGGATCTTTATGCATTTATAGTTTACGAAAATTTTCAAAAAATGCTATAACACAAAATTCAATAGAATTTAGTATGATTTTTGTTTGTTTTGGATCCACAGAGGCTGTTCCCATGAAAAATAGAATTTTATTTCATCCTACTTCCTTGAAAGTCTACAAAAATTGGAAATTGCATAAACATCCGCAGTCTAGTTATTAGTTTCCTTTAAACCGAAATAAAATTTGATTTCGTTGTAGTTGATATAGCTCCTTTGGAAAAAACATAGGCATACAATAAATATAAACTATTTTTTCTTTCTATGAAATTCTGAACGATGAACAACTTCTAATCATTATAATCACAAAATAAATAGTAGTGCAAGGGGTTGGAAGAATTAAAATGCGAATGATCAAAGAGAACACCACAATTACATTGTAATTGTATTACGTTTCTAATTTAGGTGTTTGAAGGTACCTCTTTTCTATAGTGGGCTAGGAAATCTTTGTAAGCACCCTCCTTGAAGGATGTCCACCATGTGGGAACTTTCGGCTCCCTCGGCCCCTCCGATATTATGCGAATGATCGTTGATTGCATGTGATCTACCCTCTCCAAGAGATAAGTTTCGTTGAACTCCTTCTCACCAGTTCGGGACAGTCCGGTTTCCTGGAAACATTATTGATCGTTCGGTCTGGAAGCTTGCAAGCAAAAATTCTCAAAAACTGAGAAACACAACTGTGAATGCGGTGCGTATATGGAATTATTAATAAACGGCGGACCATCGTACAGAATAAAAATTGTCTAATTGCAAGAAACAGAAGGCGAATACAAATGTCGTAATTCCTTCAATAATTTTCATAAATTGGAGCTGACACGGTTTGGAATTTGACAGTTTGGAGTTCACGCTTTTCATGGATGTAAAAATGAAAATGTGTAGTTTGAACAAATTTCATCGCAAAATCTGCCGAATACCTCGTACTTAGCGTCGAGAGGCAGCACATCGACCCACGTCAGCTGTTTCTCGGAGAAGACAATCTTCTCGCAGAAGTTGGCGATGCTAGACAGCAGGACCTTCTTCCTGACGAAGCCGGGCACGATCAAATATTTGTCGAGATCGCACGGGTGCGCTTTGCCTCTCGCCAGCTTCTCCAGGAACTGGTCCAGCCTGTCCGACTTGAGGAAAGTGTCGACAACGCTGACAACGATATTCGGGGTGTCCTCTATCAGAGTCAGGACAGGTTTCACCTTCGAGCCCTCGTAAAGGTACCGGAGTTTCAGCCAGACATCTCCGCCGATCATCAGATCGACCGAGGCGTCCAGAAGCTGATAAACACGAGTAATCTTGGCGAATGTGTCCTGCGTCCCAAAGAAACGGTCCAGCTTGGACTGTCCCGGTTTAGCGTTCTTGACCTCTGTCGCGTACCAGTGCACCCAGGATCGTCCAACGCTGCGAATCTCCGACACAGTGTCGTTCGAGAGGCCTGACCAAGTTTTCTGATCCAAGATATTTGATTGTACCTTCAAGTTCGGTACGTTGGACAGAAGCGACAACATCGCCTCCGCCAATTTGCCGAGCGACGTGTTCAGAGGTGTCAACTTTGTTAAGCTGGACTTTCCGACTGTCAGGGCCAACTGGAAAAGATTCACAGAGGGAAATAGAAACCCTGCGTGCAATTATAAGGAATAGGAAGAATTCTCCCAGATGGAAGTTGCAATTGTTTATATAATTAGAGAAAAAATTTTGAAAAAAGCCGAATTTTCATTGGACGTTTTCACCCCCTTGAAGTGTGGGCAGCACTAAATTATAAAGCGTTACAGACGAATATCTCCAAAAATATTGATTATACGCAAAAATGATGAATGTTACAGATGTTCAGTACCGATTGGGACATCATGTGGTGGGACTTTTACTTTTCCCGGTGGACACTCCAGGATGAAGACAACGTCTCCTTTCTTTTTCAAATGGAATGATATGTTTTTTTATCCACCATCAAATAATGCGTTTTAAGATCAGTTTAATGACCTATAGTTCAAGGTCAGTCAAGGTCCAACTTGCAGGGAAATGTAGAAAGGGTGTGATCGTTTTATTTGTACTTTAGTTCGTGCCTTTAAACTTTTACACCGAAACAATAACGTGTATTTAATATCAGCATTATTCAGGACAACATCAAAGTCATTATCAATGAAATGAAAACGAACATATTTATGTAATTACTGTGCTCTTCTGCCAGATACTCAGTTTACTTTAACACCCCTCGACTACCATTAAACCTACGACATGAAAGTCAGAATACGCGAAGCTTGTGCTAAGATAAGTCCCAATATTTGGAGAAAATATATCCCAATATTTTTGGAGAATTTCGTTAATTTCCACACTGTATATGCCCAAAGTTTCATAATTTTTTGAATTTCGAGATATTCCTTCTGGTATGCCAAACTGATCGACTCCATGAAATGGAAACTGAAGGAAAGGGCCTACTCACGTAATACTCCTCGCTGGTGACGGACCTCAGCAACTGATAAGGATCGAACGAGCACACTTGTTGGATGAATCGGCTCCTGTCCGCAGCGGACCAATACCCCGAAGGGCTCCGTGTATTGCAGATCATCTTCCTTATGTTCTGGTAGGAGAAGTTGCCTGTCCTCGTGCCGATCTCAACCATCTGTGCTACCAGAGCGATCGTCTCCTCGGGATGATCGTCGAGGATCTTCAGCAATCGTCGCACCTCGGTGCCCTCGACGAAGTCCCAGATGTTCATATGATTTTTCCGTAGCTTGTCGATGTCGTTGATCTTGTTCACGGTATTCGTGACGTGAAGCAGACACTCGGACACGCCTTCGACGATGAGCCTGTACTCGGTCCAATCGGTGGGGACCTGGGCCGTTGTGTTCTTGAAGAGGGACGGGGACGAAAGTTTTTTTTAATAGAAAGTCAAGGTCACCGTAGTGTTTCTAAGCGACACTATTTGTGAATTGTCAAGGTTATAGCTGACGCCGAGACGAATTCAACGACGTACTATACGATGACCTTCACATGATCGTGAACTTAAAAATTCGGACTAAACCATTAGAATATAGAAAAGTATTTTATTTCCGCCAGATATTCAAAACCATACGAGAAATGAGTATTAAATAACCACGTGCAGAATTATGTCTTACCTGGTAATATTTCTCAGATTTCTCGAAGGTGGATAGCATTTCCGTCAGCAGCCACTTGAAATAGTGGTCCGAGAAAGGGACCTCGATCATCACGTGCATCTTCGTGATGTTTCTCAGGATTTTCGACAGTTCGTAAATGTCGTTGATCATCGACATCACCCGTGATCGATACTGGTTCACCGGGGTTCTCCAGACCACTGTCTCGGCCATGAATAGATCCGTGTAGACGTTGAAATTAAAGGAATTAAGGTAGCACACGAACTTCTTCAGGATCTCGTGGTCTTCGAGGGTGAAGCCTGTAGGGGATGTCGGCCAATGGTCCAACAGCTCATCGCAGGTGACGTTGGCCTCGTTCGACATAGACTTCATGATAAGTTTGTCCACATCGAGATCGGTTAATCCGTCCGCCAGCGTGGCAAGCAGGTACGGCAATTTGTTGTAAAATATTCCGATCGGACTTTTGTTAGTGAATCCCAATAGGGGTAGCCACTTCATCTCGACGACCTTGGAGAACTCTGATTCTGGAAACGCGAAAAATTCTTCAAAATGAAAGTACTCCTTCGGTGGCTAAATGTTATTTGTACAAATTAAGAATTATATAAATTAATTCTGATCATTTTTACATAAAAATGAATTTTTCCTTTTAACACGTTCTCCTTTGACCGCGTCGAAAAATCCCATAAAATAAAAATAACTTAGTTAATACGACCGGAACCGCAGGATATTTTCCTTATTGTTGCATTGATATAAAATTGTGTCTGAGAAACTTCTTTGTACAACGATAAGTAAAGCAAGAATTTAAACTGAATGATTTAGTCATGAATGATATTTTTGTTGAACCTACCGCTAGATGAAGTAGTACTGTCACTATAGTCTGAAATCATGGTATACTCTGCGGTATCAGTGCGCAGGATACTGGACACCAGCGTCGCTACTTTGTGAACAAGATCAGAGGCGAATTTGGCAGTGATCAACACACGATCGTCCATGAAAACATCCTCTTTCCAGACGTCGCTGGCCGCAAGCTCGCTGTGGAACGCTGACATAGTCTTGTCTAACTCCAGATCGATGAGATCCAGAACAGTCCTAAACAATAAATCCTTCAGCATGCTGTCCATAAAGCTTTATGTTTGTAAAACCCATTAACTCATCAGGTAACCATAACTGTTCTAGGTTTTGTTCCTATGAACGTGTTCACCATGTCGTTAATTAAAAGTCACCTAGTGTGCTGAAACGAAAGTTTATTTAACGGAGAGCGCGTCCAAATGTCTACCAACATATGTAATTGCTATTTCATTTAACTAGATAACCATTTACATTTGTTTGGCGCTTGACCATTTCATAGTTTGAACATTTGTATAATACCGGGAACAAACATTTTTATAAGAACAAGACAAAAATATTGTTATACCACTTTCATGGTTACCTGATAAATAGACTGCGGATTTTGTAGATTTATGACAAAAATAAGTAGATGCAATTTAAAACAGTAGAAAGATGAAAAGACTGGGAGTATTAATATATTATTTGTATTATATACAAATTATTAATGAAAGATGTACTATTTAGCCTCTAAGTCCCTAAGTTAAGAGACCTAATCACTCTTGGGGTACAAATTACTGTGCCTATATTAATTATACTTATTTTTAAAGCATAATGAATCTTAAAAAAAAAGATATTAAATTTTTTCATCAAAATCGGTTAACGTATATGTTATACATCTCTGTTTAAATATTCCTTTTGCTTTAGAATAAAAGTAATTAATACAGGCACAGTAATTGGTATCCCCGCAGTAATTGGGTCCCTTACCCTACTGATAAACTTCTTCTCCGGTAAAATCGCAAGAGGAGCCTAATTTCGATGGTCTTACTTCGTGTCGTCCTCCGAATTCTGCCACCTCTCGTCGAATATGGTCTTCAGGGTGGAAAGTCCGCTAAGGATGTCCGGTTTCGTGGATGACGATCCCAGCGAATCTGACAGACTCTTCTCCGTGACGATCACCCAGTTCTCGAACTGTTCAGACAGATTTCTGAACGTTCTGTAACCCTCGGTCCAATTAAATTTCGGCGGAGACGTTTCATCGCTCTGCAATCGATCGATTCTCTTGATTAAAACGTCACTGGACGCATTCAGGAAAATCGAGGGAAAAACTTACACCGTGGACGATAGAGTACGCCATAGGATACGCGCTCCATTCTCGGACCATCGAACTCGGGTTGCAGGATATCTTTTCAATTTTCTCGATCAACGCGCGACTACCGCTTCGAAATTCCAGCGCGGCCCCGACGCTTTCTTTTTGCACGCAGGGCCAATAGCTTTCTCGAGTGTTGTAATCGTCCAAGAGGGATATCTGGCGGAACGAACATCCAGAAAATGTTAAAGAACTCGGTTTCGGGTGAGATGAATGACCACCAGTTGATGCACAAGATTAAAGAAACTGATAAAATTCATTTGGCCGATTAACCCCTTGCATTATAATATCGAGTCAGGCTTGTAGTGAAATTTTCGAACAGAACCTACGAGATACAGTGATTTCTCTATATATGTCACCAAGGCCTGGATGATAAACGTCGTGGAATTATCCCCGCCACCACGAGGTATACCCCGTGAGGGGTGGCGAAGCCCGAGAGGCCTCGGACACCGAGGAGTGTAAACATAATACGGCTCGTGTATGTCTCGTGTACGACAAAACCTATGTTGACGTATATCGAGAATTTAATGTACATACATTATACATTTTCTTTAACATTTCGTATGCTACGCCGGAGTCATCTGTGACCCGTCAAGGTAGTGGTGGGGATAAGCTCGAGCTATCGTCAATATAATTAGTGAAATATTTGACTCTCATAGGCCTTGTTGTTGATATATTGTAGAACACGTAACAAATAAATTTTCTTCTTTTTTTCTCAGAGATTATGAACGACTAAGAAATTCTGATCACTGTAACCGTCAAATAAATTTCAATGCAAGAGGTTAACGAAGCATTTTTAGGGGCAACCTATTTCTGGCTGCCCTAGCTCTGGAGCAACGAAGCCACCCCCCGTTACAGACCACGCCTCAAAAGCCACGCCCACTCAGAGTAACATATGCAGAGTAGAGCACTAACTTCATCCGCTTAGAATATCTTAGCTATTTGTAGCAACATGAAATCGAGGTATAATGTAAATATAAGTTACTGAACGTACGAGGTGGATTGGTTTCATGGTAACGATGTCGATCACGTCGAGAATCAGATCGCGAAGGTTGAAGAGGGTAATGCTGATCAGGTTTCTCGTTTCAGGCAGCTCTAGGATGTCACCGGTATGATTCTGGGTCACCCGTCCAGCATCCACCCTGGAAACTTCTAGTAAGGTGTTCTGCATCATTTCCATGACCAACGTGAACAACCAACCAAGACTGTCCATAGTTTTCCAACCGCTTTTCGATTGGATGTTAAACAACGGGCTCTCCAGAAGGTTGAAGAACTTGCAGATCAGACCTACGCTGCAAAAAGACGACACATGTCATCAGAGTATGCATCCAGAGTTACACACCTTTTAAACCTTTTAAGCTTCCATTTGGTACAGCACAATTATTGAAAAGCCTATTACAGGTTTGTTCCGATGTAAGGTGACGGTGTTTATTTCGCAATATGTAAAACCCCTCCTCTTCTTTTGAAGATTCCACGAGACCAAAGTCAAACCCCATAGGTCGCCTGATCCGAAACACGGCGAAAAACGGTCCCGAATTTTCGCTTTATATCGGATCAAAATAGACTTCCGGTGGATAAAATTTTAACAAGTAAAGAACTTCATGTTTTTCTAGAAACCTGCTAGTTTCAGAAGCAAACCGAATGTGGATCTCTGGCTAAATCAGTCGAATTGTCTTCAACATCCACTAACCTGATCTCGAAGCCATCCTTGGCGCTCAAGTCATCGCTCCATGAGATCCTTAAGTGTTTCTTCATCTTCTCCAAATTCATCAGCTGATGGGGAAGAGTCTCCTGGTGGATCAAGACGTCGATGTACCGATAGATCCCGACCGTGATCTCATTGAACTCTGTCCAGTTGAACTTCGAGTTAGCAGTGGACGCGTGGATCATCTCTACATCCGAATCCAGGTCGTTCTGCACGATGCTCGCGAGACGACAGATTAACGTCTTCAGCAACGTGCTGTTCGCGTCCCTTGGAAAGATTATTAACGGCGGCGGACTCGGGTCTACGCAGTACGATCTCGTGAAGTTGTCGTACTCTAAAATTTGTAAAACCTGCGGATAAAAGTGTTCGTCCGAGATGAAAGCGGGGACGGCAGTTTCAGATTCGTGCAGTTCTTCTGTGATACATTTGCGTTGAAATCACGATAAAAAATGTTAGATTGGCGCATATGAAATGTGTCCGAGTTTAGAAAGCAAATCTAATAAAATCTTTTAATCTAAAAATAAGAGTAAATCGTCGATGCTAGAAAAAAACTCAAAAACGGAGATGGCTGTCTTATAAATAATTGGGAACAAAAAAATTCAATTTCTACTACACAATCTATAAATTTGCAATTCATTGTCAGAATATGATTATAATTGTGCTTACCTTGATTAATAAGTTTCATTTAGAAGAAAATTGTTTCTTTAACGTTGCCGTCTAAAATTGGACATTTCATGTGCAACAACCTAATAAGTACAACGCCAGACCATCGTATTGGAACCATTTAATGTTTCCAACATTCTTCATGTTATATTCTACAATTGTATAATATACAGGGTGTTCGACTAAAGGTGAGAGAAAATTTAAGGGGTGGTTCTCCAAGGCAACATAAGACGAAAATGAAGAATGAAAAAATTGCGATTTCAGCTTCATTTTTTAGTTATAATCAATTAAAAATCCGCCTAAAATGCGGCAACCCGACCAACAGAGGTCTACGTTGCTTACGTCATAGGCGCGCGACGGGTTGGTCGGGTTGCCGCATTTCAGGCGGATTTTTAATGGATTATAACTAAAAAATGAAGCCGAAATCGCAATTTTTTCTTCTTCACTTTCGTTTTATATTGTCTTGGAGAACCACCCCTTAAATGTTCTTCCACCTGTAGTCGAACACCCTGTAGTGTAAGATTTAAGACGATGAATCACTGACCTTTGGTCTATCCGTTGCTGTTAGATAGAACGTTTCAAGCAGTTCGTATTTGCGACGGGTGACTTCGCCAACCCAATCGTCCTTGTTCTCCGTTAGATCCCGCAGCGTCATTCGCGCGATGAAATCTATGCTCTTCATGTCGGACTTGATGACCTGGAAGCTGAGGTTGCAGCAGCCGATCATCTTCGCTATGCTCAGGTGGATGCCGAGACTGAAAAATTCAAATTCGCAGAATCCACACAAGATAAAAAGAGCCGAGGCTGAAGAATTTAAATATTTTATTAGAGGTCAAACAGTATAAAAGAGGCTGTAGAACTCCATGAACCAGAGAAGACTGTTGACAGTTCTGAAATAATAAATTTTGAATACATTGTGACTGTTGGGATCAAGAATCCTCCCTTTGTACTCTTTCTAGGATTAATAACTGTACTCCTTTAGGTTCCAATGAAGTCTTCAACTAGTCACCTCGAAATACAAAGTTTCATTGCGAGGTACTCACACGTTCAGTCTATTTTGAGGCTTGGTGTCCTCGAACACTTTGGCCCACGTCTCGTCGACCGTGAAGACCGACCAATTAGGGTGCGATCTCCTAGGCTTGTCCATGAAGCTCATAAAATCGTTCACACTGCTGACCACCCCTGTCAGATTCGCTTTCTCGATGCTGATAGCTTGTTTGAATACCATGCTGATAGCAGCTTCCAAAGTGTCCCGCGCCTGTTGAGAGCAATTAACAGAAGCAAATTCGTCGGAGCGTTTTCAAGATTGATAAAATGAACTACGTACAGTGCTCTCGAAACTCTGGAGCTCCATGGTCCCGTACACTTCGGAGAGGAACTTCTTCCCCTTGTCGCTGCAAAGTATTTCGCTGGCGACTGCTCCCTGGTCAGAGTCCATGAAATTATTGAACACTTCGTTCAGCGTATCCTTCTGACAGAAGTAGTCCTCGGGCTTGGCCTCTGTAACTGCCTCGACGAATTTCTGAAACAGACAAAGGGATTGTTTAAATGATCCTAACAGCGAGCGAAGCTTACTGAAGAAGAGTTGTCAACCTCTACGAAGTCTAATCTGGAGAACGAGCGCACGACAGTTCGATAAACACTGGTATCCACGCTGGTGAGTAATTGTTGTACAACATCCTTGTTCTTCAGGGAGACATGGTACAGCCGGTTCTCTAAATCTTCGTGAATAATGGCCGAGTGATGGACCGTTCTGACTATGGTTTGCGTGAACGCGAAGACGTAACTCAACGTTGCTAGGATCTTGTCCGAAAAGAATTCCTTGAGTCCTTTCCAGACTTCCGGCTTTCTGGAAACGAAGTAGAACAAAGCTGTGATATTATCCGTTGGTTAGTTCATAAAGGATGTCTCACCTAACTCGACCATTTTGATAGAAGAAAATTTCGGAGGAAAATATTAGTTGGTTCAGAGGGGCAAATATTACGATAGGCAAAAAATTTGTTCAAGATTATATTTTTTGAGATTTCAAGGTTATCGAAGTTTTTTTAATGGAATGATATATTTTTAGTATCGCTATATGATAGCCGAGGTCCAGACGAATCCAACAACCTGTAAAATTATGACCTTCACTGTAGAAAAGGACCACAATAGAGGCCTCTGCAATCTGAGGAAGGTTGTTCCTGTAGCGTAGTAACAATAAAGTAGGATATACTTTGAGGACACTTACAGGTTAAGATCGTCCTTGTGCCGGTCCAATATCTTCGAGGTCAGTTGCGCCCCACTTTGCAAAACGGCGAACACAGCGTCCGCAACCCGTGTCAGTTTCTCGATGCCCTGCGCTGGAACCGGAGAAAGGAATTGCATCGAGCTCACGAAACGTTCTATGATGGTGAAAAAGTCGCCGGTGAAGCTGCCATGTTGGTCCACCTGCATCTCTTTCATCAGTACCAATATATTCTGCATCCTCAAAAATGCGGTCTGAGCAATGGGCCAGTCTTCGTCGGACTCGAAAATTGGGTTGAGAACCTCCAACGTCTTGTTCACGCTACGGAAACATTCGCAAATATTATTCACACGATCGTGCTAGACATTTGCAAAGTCTACTCACAAGGTAAGATCGATCTCCTTGAACGTAACGGTCTTAAACATCATAATGATCTTCGGCAACCACTGCTGCATCCTGAGGTACTCGGGAATGTACTTCTTCGAGCTCTCCAGATCAAGGATAGTTTCCATTGCCCGTCTCAAGTCCACGAAGATATCATAATCTCGAAACTTGGCCATAACTCTGTCCACCATCTCCAGCATTCCGGAGAAGTCCAGATGCTTGGATAAATTCTCGAGGATGCTGGGTATCGTTTCCGAGTCGATGTCGCAGAGGATCTTCGAGACTTGAACGTAGTCCTTCTCCGTCGGCAGGACCAGGTACTTCTTCAAGCTTTCCGGCGAGCAAATCACGTCTCCGACGTTTGAAGTGCCGAAGGCTTCGATCAGCTGACAATTGTGAACGAAAAAATATCAAAAAATCTAACTGGACCAGACATTTTCGTGAACATACTACATATTTTTAGACTGATAAAGGTGCTCTTCAAGAACTGTATATTTAAACATATTGTAAAAGCCACGGAAGAGAAGAAAAAATAAGAAAGAACCTCGTGGTTGGCAAATTAACACGTTCATTATGGGAACAACCAATCGCAAGCTTCATCTAACAAAGAAATAATAAGTTTTTTATTTAAAAAATCAAGAACTGCTCTTATTTCATTCTTGATTTTTTCTTGACTTTCTTCAGTGGAATTTATTAAAATTTTTCATTTGGTCAATCAATACAATCCTTCTTTTCTAATGATTGTTAGAAGCATCAGTGTGAAACACAATGTCGACAATATAAATTTAAAACGTTTTTCTTCCTCTATAAACCACCCCTTAAGAATTCTACGATTTTTAATTTCGCTATATATATTTCAACAAACACATTAACCATCCAGCGCACGGATTGGGTCTGCGAGATCCATGAATTCAATTTGTACTGTTTAATATAATATAGCAACAATAGTGTATGCTCTGAGCTTTTAGAAGCAATGACAACCGAACAATGGATACTCTCGTCCCGCGCACTAGAGGGTTCAATTTAAACGATTTTAATGAACATATTGACAACGAAGTACAATGGAGTTAAGAGTAAGACATTTCTGCGACGATACTCACGTATACTAATTTTATAGACGAGTCGAACAAATCGTCAACCAAACCCTGGCGCGCGTTCGGCATCTGCTCGCGCAGGACTCTTTTGATTTCCTCGTGGTTGTTGAAGAGATCGCCCAATCGTATGCCGCGATCTAGAAAGCAATGAATTTGTTGAACGGTCAATAGTAAAATCGGCAGATTCGAATTCACGATAGCGAGCGAGGTGTCGAGCAGTCCTTACCGAAGAGTGCTTTGATTTCCGGTTTCGTGAGTATCTGCGCCATCGACTTCAGCAGCTGAATACTGTGCGGCAGCGTTTTCACGGCAGATAGAACCGTCCCGTTGGTCAACATGGGCTGTACTTCTGTGATCAGTGCGCCCAGACTGTTCGCGAATATGTAAACGCATCGGAGAGAAAAAAATATGTATGTAACCAACAATCTGCAAGCGTTTCTCTTTCATTGACAATCACTGATCGCTAAAGCGATGGTCTTTGTGCAAGATAAAAATTCTTTGCTTCGGTTAAAGAGTGAAAGGAGTTCAATAACAATGTGTCTCTTCTCCCAACAATGTTGCTAAGGCTAGCCAACATGACAGTAATCTGGAGTTCTTCGGATTCCTTCATTAATTGCTAAAGCAATGGTCTTTGTGAAAAATTAAAATTCTTCCCTCCGGTTAAAGAAAAGGGTTAAACGTGTTTCTTCTCTTAATAATTTTGCGAAATGAAACTAAAAGTACAGTAATCCGAAGTTCTTCTTTTCTACTATTCTATGCTTTATACTTTGTTATAAGCGCATAAAATCTGCAGTTAATTACCGCATCAAACAATAATTGAACACAAGAGGATGAAGCGACACAAATTTTGGAATGCTTTTGGTTTACTTGCACGATCAGTATAATTATCGACGCACTGAATGATGTGTAAGCAGAGATTTTCGAGCGGCAGTGTACAGTTTTGTGTCAATTCGTCCGCTGCGGGCGTCGTTTTGGCCCAGAAAATCGTTCAGAAAATGCAAAATTTATAGCTCATACAAAGATAAAAGAATCAGCTATGGTGTATACTTCGGCAATTTATCCTGGCGAAAGCATCCGGTTTTTCGGAAATATTCGCGAACGTTGCGATACCGTGAACGATTTCCGGACTGGACGCAGCGGAAGGGATCGAGATGGGATCAGGGCCGGGAAAAATAGGATTGCGTGCGGGGTATTCATATTTTCGGTATACTAACGTTGCGTTCTTGTAAGATGGGACTTCTTCGTATTCTGAGAGTGGATCGCACGGGTTGCCGAGACTGCAAATGAAACTTTGAACGAATGGAAGCAGGCCATTCCGCGGCATCGACCTCGCAGGAAATTGGCAAGTCGGATAGTACTCCGGGTCCACGTTGTCGCGGATCGTGTAGAGGATCATGAACACGATCACGGGCCATACGAACACCAGAGCCAATATCCCCTAAACATTGAAATTTGCGGGCGTGCTTTTAGCGAGCTTCATGGGACGCGGGGACCGGCTGCGAAACGAAAAACATTGCGGCATGATATGATAGTTACCGGCTGACGTTTGCGGACGATGTAGTTCTTCCACAACAGCAGCCCGATCTGATCGACCCTCATCTTGACCAGAGTTGATTCAATCTGCGAAAACGAACACAATGATTTTCACGAAACGCAGAACTGCTTAAGGGGGCCGGAAGACATTTGGCCTTGACTGTCACGCTATGTTACGCTGTGCCTTTTTTCCTACACATTTTACGTCTTAAATAAATAAGTAATCAATTAAAAATGCATACAACCGTGTTTGTACATGTCTTTGCTACGTCTGTCCAGAGCCTTTTTTCCGATACGAACACTAAATCTCTCGTCCCGGGCCCTTAAGGAAGGAACCTTGTTTAAAATGGAATTTTTAAATATTTTCCTTTTTCTTTTTTGTTTAAATCGATAGGGAATTGCCCCCGGAAAACGATAAAAAAAAGTTAGAAAGTGATCAGAGATGTTCTTGTACGTTATTTTCAAAATAAAGTGAACGGTTGTATTGGGCGGAAAGGCTCTTGCATCTCGAAAAGAAGAAAAAATGGCTGAAGTATCCACGAATTTTGGTTAGGTCTGGCGTTGGTGCGAGTGCAGAAGGAGGGGCTCCGTCCTAAAACACGTCGATTGAAAAGGACTTCATTGTAGTGTGTATCTAATAAGGTTGGAAACGATATTAACATGATAAAAAAATTTTTTGAGTCGACAAAAATCCTTTTGGGAAACATATTTTTACTGTAAAACGAGGCTATTTACCGAATTTTAGCTCAATCAGATTTGGCCGATTTTCGGAACTTTAGCCAATGACCACATAATTGATTAATAAAATTGCTGTCTTAAAATACAACCTCTCGAGTTTTATATTCAATTCGGGCTGGAATTTTTTGGAAAATGCCGGTGGAATGTGTGCTAACACAGAATTAGGCAGTGGAAAAATCGCGTAACGTTTTTCGCAAAGTTTACGAGAAAACGTTCGGCGCAGTCAGAGGAATTGATTTTCGTTTGACGATTTTTGACCACCGTTTGAAAACAGCTCAAAGGAGATGGTACGGCGAAGCCCTGTACGAACGAGTCCCGATCCATGCATCACGATCGAACGGTGAAACCGTGCGCGCTGACGCACCACGGAGGGCAGAACAAATATTTGAAGAGCGTAACAAGCGTGTCTGTCGATACACCGGCAACCGGAAATGCGCTTCACTCTGTCGCGTGCTGTTGCCGGGTTCCATTGCGGGGAAACAGAACAATGAAACGAGCGGATTGCTTTCGTACGAGATCGAAACCGATGGTCTCTCGCGCAGAATACCATGATAACAACCGGCAGACCAGCTTCCAAAATTTTCGGAACCAGCGGAACACGAGCTTCAGATTGCTTTGACGTTTAACGCGATCAATTAATCTTGTGTAACATCGACTTTTACAAAAGCAAAAATTGGTCTACGCAAATTTGTATTACTTCGTATAGTGGTGCAAGCTGAAATCTGCACGTTCCACACAAAAACGTCACAGAAAAATTTCCAGAGGAACGTAAAATATATATTTAAAAAAAATCAATTGCGATTTGGTTCGCAGCTTCAAAACTTTTCGGTGCCAGCGGAACACGAGCTTCGGATTTGCTTTGACGTTTAACGCGCTCGATTAATTTTGTGTCACATCGACTTTTATAAAAGCAAAAATGGAAAACTAATGCACAACAGCGAAAGTAAAACCAACTTTTCAGGTTGAACATTAGCTGAAGATGAAGCATACGGCATGAAAAACTAGACAAAATATTTAAGAAGGCATTGAACAATTTTAAGTAATCAATTCTTAAGAATTAGGAATCTTGAAAAGATGTTGCCAGTGTTTTATATGATGAAAGAGAAAATATAACATTATATGACTTAAATGTGCTTCTTGTTCGCAAAAAAATGCGATTGGCTTGTTCTTATTCAAATAATATAAGAATATTAGCAATACTAGAAACCTGTAGAAATGATTTAATAAACCACAGATTTAAAAGGAATCGCAGCGAAGCACCCAAGACTCGAGACTGCTGACGGACAACCAGATTTTGTAGTTAATTTTGCAACGTTTGCATTCCCAGGAAGTAGTATTAAAATATTGGTGTGGCATAAAACTACCGATTGCAGGTGTGCAACACTTCCTACTGTCATGACAGGGCTGCATTATACATTATTAAAAGCGGGTATTCGAGGGAAAACAGTCGGTAATTATTACACAGTAGCGAGCAAGACATACAACGAAATTATGAAGAAGAATGCAACAAACGTTAATGGAGCGGAAGCGCGTGATCCTTTTGAACGGGCAGAGCCCGTATTACACAAATGACATCGCAAAAACCGTGAAAACGAGATTATTAAGTATTGCTTCACCCACTGCGTTCGCCGAACTTGTGACAGCATTGTCTGTGAAATTTTATTGTCTTGTCAGCCAGTGATGACTCGAGAAATACACCACCTTATCGAGCGACTCTAAAACTTGGGATTAATGCAAAATAATTACTCAAATTCAGCTGTCTAATTTGTTTACGGAATAAAATCTTTATGCATCGGTTACAAATTATAAGAAAAATATTTTATAAATCGGCAATTTCAAAATGCCGCCATTTTCTACGTTATCAACATTTTTTTATTTCAAAATAAAAATAGTTGTACAGGAGCTGCCTAGACATTTATTTCTTTTTATAATCATTTTATTGAGTTGAATGTAATACTATTTTTAAATTCTTTAAATGTTTTTACCGTTTTGTATTCCGAGTTTAGTCGTAAATGGATAAAATCTGCAGTCTACTGATTAATAAATCATTTTTTTTACCCATATTTTGGAAAGATAGTCTGTAAAAACATATATATAACTTCTGTAATTTTGATAATTTTCGTTTAAAAATAAATTAAAAATAATCACATGCAGAATACGTTCTCGTTACGTAATTAATAGAAATCTATGATTTAAGGAGGAAGGTATTGATTCGAAACAAAATCATGTTTGAAACTGTCGTGTCCGGTGAGGCGACGTTCGGCCTCGAATTCGACGGTCGAGAGCGCAGCCACGCACACCAGCTTGTTCGCATACCCGTCATTATTCGGGTTCAAGATTACGAAGATGCGGAATAATTATTGATTTGGAAACAGCATCCCCACGCTGTCATTTCGCGTAATCGCTGACATTACGCGTTTGCGAAAGCCTTGGGCGCGTCTCGATCGCGACCACGTGAACGAACGGAAGAAAACAAGAGGACGAAATATTTCCGAGACGAGGAACGACTCGTTAACATCTCTGGCGCAAAAAACCAGTCCAGAAATGGGAAGCGGCGGAAATGGAAAAAGCGAAATGAATCCGTGAGAATTTTCGGCAGTTGGGGCCCTTCGAGCTAATAATTCCTCCGCTCCTTCAACGGGACGAAATTCGCGGCGCGAATATTTTCAGGCGATCAGAAGAAAAATCGCAAAACTTCGGGAAAAAGTAGCTACTCTGATATGTTTTTATTTCGCGACACGTCACGTGCAGTTTCGCTAACAATGAGTTAATCAACTGCGGCGACTTGCATAAATCATCCGCCTGACTGATCACTGTGAACGGCACCGCCATGCCAGGAAGACTTTATTAATCGTTATCACCAGCCTGTGGAAATTCATGCAAATTTAGAGAAAGTTGCGGGCAAATTTGAAGAAACTGAACGAAATTTTCTTCCCCTCGCAGATGCCTTCGGTTAATTAAAAATGTAACGATACTCTGTTAGAGAGACTCTGTTGGGAATTGCAGTTTATAATACTTTGAGCATCTTAAGGCTCCCTATGAAGATGAATTTGTTGCGATGCTGACGCCGGGAACCGCAAAGATGATGAAAGTGTGACGCACGTAATCGAGGTTTCGCTGTAATTCGGAAGAAAGTGGCTGAAAATGCAACCAACTAACAGTTCACTTTTTGACCCTCGAACTGTACGCATTTTTGGGTCATACAAATTTGTAGACATTGCAAAATGGTTAGTCTAAAGTGGTCTAGAAATCAGTCGAGTCGAAAACGACACACGTTGCACGCTTTGATGAATATGTAGAAATGACATTTGCTTCTGTACGTAATAGTGTTATTAGCAAGCATTTTGTTGTCGGTAAACATATAGTATACTGTAGCAAAAACGATACACGTAACAGAGAAACGTATTAGTCGTTACTGCCAGAGTGATTAATGCAAAATATAAAATTCTCTTTAACCTCTTAAGCACGGCGCGCTCGTCCGCGGATGGCAAAAAGTCACTATAGTGGCGTTACCGTTCAAACTGATGTTTTCCACGGAAGCCACTATAGTGGTGTACCGTTCAAACCGATGCTTTCCACGGAAGCCACTATAGTGGCGTACAGTGCTTAAAAGGTTAACTAGCCTTCATTGAAAGAATGTAAAAGTGGAAATTTCTTAGCTGGGAAGCTCCGTAGCTAGACAGTGAATTTATGTCAGTCCCACCGTGAACGAGAATGGCTGGCGATTCCCATCAATACGGAAATACATTCCATCAAGTATTGAATAATCCGCGGGGTCCACTAATTACAACCATCATGGGAGAAGCATCTGTTTATCGTTCTTCCGCATTAACTGCAACCGCAACATCACCCATTCGCAAACGCGGCAAACACGAAATTAAAGAAGTTTCGAACGACAAGGAAAAATCATGTTCTTGTGTGATCAACGTTTTTTCTGTTCTTTGTACAATCTACAAAGGAAATCTGTAAATAATAAATGATTTATCGTTAGTACCGAAACGTTTGTGACCGCCATTAGAGATCCATCGAGATTGCAGAGTAAACGCGACGCTAGACGGGAAACAATAAGCGTAATTAACGATTTTATAGATACCAGGGAATTGTTGTACGGTAATTTGTTCGGCCTTTATAAGGCTATTTGTCTAGGTGTCTTACCGTTGACAGGGAATCCTGTTTTATGTACAGTGATTGATTTATGTACCTTTGAATCAACTATTCTCTGCTGAAACAAACTTTGATGGAATATTGACGGTTTTGTAAGTCATAATTAGACCGCGGATGTTTATGCAAAATGAAAATTGTCAGATAGACAGATAGACAGTTCTTTGATCATTTTAACGAGCGGATAATAATAGGTTGGCATTCTAAAATCATTTTAACCTTTCTACTGTTTTAAATTGCATCTACTGCCTTAAATGCATAAAATCGAGTCATAATGTAAAAGATACAGCTCCTTTTGTTGTTTGTTTGTTTCTGTATAAATACTTTCGTTTTCGTGTTATGCATAACGTCGCTAAAGACTACTTGAACCTCGGTAAATTAGAATGGCGGATTTCAAATGGTTTAAGAATTTTAAATTCATTTGTTCACACCATAGTGTAGTCACTAGGAAATACGCTCAAAATATTGACACTAGGTTTAGGTCATAATGACGGGTTCTAATATTTTTAATTTACGACTATGAGATTGTAAAGATGCATCCATGAGGAATTATTCAACAAATTTATTTCTTTGTATATAGATTATAATATAATGGTTGAAAGTTTGAATAGTCGCATTCTTGTTATTTTTATAAACTAATATAAAATAGTCACTTTTAATGCTCCACAAACCTAGCGTTAACTCCTTGCACTACGATTTATTTTACGGTTTCAGTGATTAGAACATTTTTGTAACTCGTAATTTCCTAAAAAAAGTAGAAAATTTATATCTACTGTACGTCTACATTTTCTTCAATATCACTACATTAAAAACGCCAAAATAAAACCGATTTCCTTTGAAATTAATAAAATACACATTTATTAGACCCTGTTCAGAATCTTCATCGCGAGTATGACTCGATATTGCAAGGCAAAGGGTTAAGAATGGGGTCCTGTTAATAAGGTAAGTCATAAGCTCACGAGTTTCACACATTTTTCGTATTCACATTCCAAGCGACAAAGATTTCCGGTTCGCAGAATCTTCGCGCGAGAGAAAGATCCTTGAACAACGGGCACGATCAACAATAGATCCTGTGCTGCATTCGACCAGGAATCGTTCGGAAGCCGGGAGCGAGGCATCGGTCGATGACATAAGCAATCGACAGAGAGCCAGCTTTTCTCGGAAGCCGAAACAAATTGCAGGGGATCGCAGCTGGTCGAGCAAGTTTCCCGATCCCATATACCGATAAACACGCAATAAGCAGAACAAAAACGTGAAAAAGGAGAAAGAGGGGACCGGTCGACGCCTCTCAAATACTCTCTCGGACGTGTTATTACTTTTACTGACGTGCGAGTACTCGAAAATGTTGAGCCTGGACGGGCCAAAAATTTTTCGGGACTGCACGAGCCGAGAAATTTTCGAGAAATCGAGTCGAAACAAGTTGTGTCTTCGAAAGTTTCAGGATTCCCCAGAATTTTTTGAGATTTTTCTTGGAAATCCCGAAAACTATCGGAGACCCGGCTACATTCGAGAATCCCGAAACTGTCGAGAACCCGTCCCGTTCTCGAAGGGTATTTGGATTCCCTAGAGTATTCGGGATTCCTAGAGTATTCGGGATTCCTAGAGTATTCAGGATTCCCTAGGATATTCGGGATCCCTTAGGAAATACGAGAATCCCGAAATTTTCGAGAAATCAGGGCGAAACGAGTCGGATCTTCGAAAGTTTCAAGATACCCCGAAATTTTCGGGAATCTCGCAAACTTCCGGGAATTCGCCACATTCAAGAACTCGTCCCAATCTCGAAAAAATTCTCGACCCAATATTTTCGGGTTCTGACACACCCCTGGTTCCTGCGATTCTGCAAAAAGACGTTCACCCCGAATCGAATTTTCTAAGCGTCGACAACACACCGTCGTTCCCCACGTGGAACCTCTCGGTTTATGGGTATCCGATGGCACACAGAGGCAACTACGATTGAATTGCAAGCAGGAAGACACGAGGATGGAATGCGTCCACCTTGCAGAAAATATTCCGGAGGTTGCGCAGCAAATTGGCCGCCCGAAAAATTTCCTTCCCGATTCTCGTTCCCGGTGATTCCAGCCAGGATCAATTAACTGGCGACTATTCGCCGGTGATGGTCAATTAGCAATCAATTAGCAGCAGCGTTTGGTTAGTCTCGCTTTTGAACTTCCACTGATGGACTTTCTACGATCTAATTGAGTCAGTTCGATCGAAACTGTATACTTTCGTTTCGACTGTTTTGTTTTGAAGAAAATCGGGAATTTCTTTCGTGTGATCACTAGACTAATGAAATCTGTCTACGTTAATTGTCACAAACGGAAACTGAAGGAAAATGGATTTCTTCTTAACAGATTCTTTGTAATAATATGATTTAATGCGTGAAATCTCATGTTCGACAGTCGCACGACTGATTCCACGAGGAGATCGTCAAGCTTCATGCAATCAGAGGATCATTTTCAATAATAAACACGACATAAACTATAAATCAAAACAGCCTCGCCATTGAAATCTGGGTCGAAATATGGACGGGCTACGTGTTAGACATGATATCGATCTATATCGCGGACAGGATATTTTATATGCGCACAAATACGGCTGCTCAATGTCAATTTCACACAATTCGAGGTAAACCGGTAAACAGGTCATAAATAAACTGATCGTTACTTCTAGTTTATGCTAATACACCTTCCACATTAACGGTCAGAAGTACCGGATTTACGCGGAACTTCCACTTTACCTTCAAACAATTTATTTAACAATCGACGCAAACTCACGTTAGTTTGTAATCACTTAAACATTGAAACAGTTAGACCAACACGCGTTTCGGAATTATCAGTTTATGTGTGCGTAGGATCGTTACGGGTCTGATAGTACTTTTAAAGATTGACAGCCGATTATTCACTCGGCGAATGTACTCTTAGTCAACGAGAGGTAAACAAAACTAGCTTAAACTGTTTTTTGTTTCCTCTGTTCTCTGCAAACCGCTACATCATAAATGTTTAAAAACAAACGAAAATCGGTCAAACATTTTCCACTTGCTCAAATTCGCCCGTTGAGTGAACTTTTAGAAAATAGAAACAGTCAAGCCGTAAAAGCCAGCTTAAATCGTTTTCCATTTGATCTGTGCCCGAAATTGTGAACCGTAACCGCTAAAAAATAGATGGAAATCGAACTAGCCCGCATCTATCACCTTCACCGATCAAATTCCGCTTGTTGATTCAACGTTTCGTCAACAAAACACAAACAGAGCTGAAAAAGCCAGCCTGAATCGTCTTCCATTTGATCTATTCCGTGAACACCGAATCGTAACCGGTAAAAACCAAACGCAAATCATCCGATCCAACATCAATCGCATAAACCGATCAGCTCCCGAGCCGTCTCTGCGGCGTTGTCCGCAGATGATGTTTCTTATCAAGCATCATCGTACTCGCGCGCAGCACACTGAGCATCATCGGTTCGGGACACTTTTCCATTACGACTTCCGCGCGAGGCAATTGATCAGCCCATCGGTGGATCGACGTGCGTCCGAGATCGTGTCGGTTGACATCGGCGGTCCGGCGATCACGGTCACTTACGTGTCTCTCCGGTGAACTCCGATGGATCGGATCGATGGATCAGCTTCCGCTTTATCGGAGAACGAAAGCCGACACGCCGGCTGTCACTGGATAGCGACACTGCCTAGTGTCACTGTTAGTGTCACTGGAATCTCATGGAACTGACGGGTCGCGAACTCGTGAAACCGCAAGCGCCACGAAACCGTGAACCGTCCGCCGTGGGGAACAGCGTCGATCGCATCGATCGTAGATCACGCGGTTGGCGGGCCACGCCGAGGCGTCCCGTCGACGATCCACGCCGGTGCACCACTATGAAACCACGAGGATCCTGGCGAACGCTCGAGAACACGGACACCAAACGAAACCGAACAACACTGGTTTCTCTATGGCTGCCCTCTCTGTCTCTCTGTCTCTCTCTATCTATCTATCTATCTCTTTCTCTCTCCCCCTCTTTTACTCTCTTTTTCTCTCTCGCCCGTGCGTCTTTATTTTCCTTTTTCGATTGCCCGTCCCGAGACGAGAACACACCGGTTCGCGTTTTCTGCACACTTGTGGACGACGGTCGGAGACCGACTGTTGCCAGCACCGTGATCCACGACCACGTGGACCTCAGCAATGCCTCAACATCCGCTTGTGAATATGTATTTATAGGCTCGTACACACGAGCGTCGCACCCGCGCGCCTGTATTCGCCGCCCAAATGATCCCCACCGACCGATAATTCGACCTTTTGTTAGTGTACGTCCTTCTTCGTCCTTCCTCCTCTGCCTTGCTCACTGCTCTCACCCTTCGATTACTCCTTTTGTAAACATGGGCCGACTTACGACGACCGACGAAAGCAAAAGTGAGGATCGCGAGCCGCGGACTCCGAAGACGCTGGTCTCCGATCCTTTCGAGTTCCGGCGGCCAAACTTTGGGCACAACCAAAATGCAGACTATAAGGTTTCATTTTTCGCCATATATTATCTTTTGTTACGATTTTAAAGACGATTAAAAATTTCTATAGTCCAAAATGAAAAGAATTTTTATCGGAGCTTCTGCAGAACAGCTGAGGAAGCATCTCAAAAGAGAAATTAGACAAATTAGTTTTAAAAGTGCGAAAACTACGTCAAATATTACTCGACAAGATGGTTACTTTGGAGAGCGAAACATGTAGTAATATATGTCTGTATTAATAATTTGTAAAAGATATTTCAACTATTATAAGCTATTTTGATCATTTTTATATTCTGATCACTTCAAGTAATATAATCTAATAAATTCCTCTACGTCGTTCAGAAGGCTATTTTATAATGACCGTGCTGTATGTATTGTATCAAAGACGCGTAATAGCTTTCTAGCGAGTGCCGATCCTACAAGAAATCGTTGGGTCATATTTCTTGAGGTAATTAGGTATACAATGAAATTGTTATTGAAGTGAATATTGAAAAATTTCTTAAGAAATTCATATTTACAATCTTTGACTTCTACATGACTATTAAGCCATTACTGATGGCTAAATTATTTACCGGAAGGAAACGATTTGAGTTAATTCGCAGTAATTTTTCAGATTCTTGACTCGAGTAATAATTCTTTAACTCGATTGTGTCATAATTAAACTGCAGATTTTATATATTTATGATAGAACTGTGTAGATCAGATGCAAAACTCTGTAAGAGAATTAAAGAGAAAATTAGTGTCTACATAGCTCCTATATCTTGACAATGAAACCAGACAATTTTTATTTTGTATAAAAGACCGCAGTCTAGTTATAACGATAATTGAATTATCGAACTAAATGTACATTTTTCAATTTAAAATCATCCAAATGTTAGGCAAAAATAATAAGAATTCAATGTAGGTAGGTTCTCAATTAAGAACTCTTTATACTAAAATAATTACGTTGATTACACTGCAAATACAATTTTCGTCGCGTTAATTCTATCCGTCTTTCCAAGAATGAATTGAAAAGTTCGAAAAAATCACACGATAAACAAGCCAAGGAAAGTTTGGATACATAAAGCATTGTTTCGATATAGAAATAGAGATTAGAAACTTTGCAGTCTGCCATTGAAGACGTTTTGATACGTAGGCGACCAACATCACGTGACGTCGCAGTATAATGATTGCAGGAATGATAATTTTAACTCTGTTAACAAGGTCGTGTGACAAGCCGCATTTGAATCGATACGAATAACAAGGAAAAATTCAATTACCATAACTTCAATACGCTTTCTTCCATTTAAACAAAGTAACGCGATTAAACTGCAGGTGCGATTTTGACTGGAAGGAGTTTGTGCAATTTCGATGTAAACACGATATTCTACAGAAAACAGTAATTTACCATATAGGCTACGTCATTAACTAAATTGCTGGTGGAATTAGCTAGTATAATGGAATGTAATTTGAAAGTGACATTTGCTAATGTTTGGAAGTTAAACATACTGTGAGTCACAGGTGATCTATAAATCACAGAGTGTGCATTTGTGTGTGCTGAAAACTAACGTCCAATGAAATTTTCCATCACACTTCTACACGTGTTTACAGAATCCGACACAGTTTATATATCAAATTTTGTTATACTTTATTTGGTCTCAGATACAGATCGCCTCAACATCTTAAAGTCCAGAAGTTGAACTTCCTTTGAGTCAGAAATAGTCATGGACTGTGCATTTGTATGTACTATAAAACTAACATCAAACTCTATGAAATTTTCCATCACACTTCTACACGTGTTTACAGAATGCGGCCTGGTTCGTATATAAAATTTTATTATACTTTATTTGGTCGCAAATCCGGATTGCTTCAACTTCCTAAAGCCCATAAGTTGAACATCCTCTGAGTCACAGATAAATCACAAACTGTGAATTTGTGCGTGCGGAAAACTAACATTTAATTCGATTGAAGTTAATATTACCCTTCCACGCGTGTGATCTAGCCTAGTCTTTGTTTGAAATTTTGTTGTCCTTCATTTGGCTCCGTTGGCAGTATAGTCGATCTCGGATCTGCTCGAACGTAACTGGAAACAGTTCTCGGTAAAGCGGCCGATCTAGGCAAAATGGCATCCCATAAAACGAAAAAGTGCCATGACGTGGGTGAACAGCGGGTGTTCCCTGTTTGAACACGGCCCATTATATTTCTATGGAAATCGAAACATCCCGGCAGTTGGGAGTCACAGGTCGTCCCTTCGAGGCGAAACGTAGTTCGAGGAACTCACGCGGAAATTGCGAATACACCTTCAACGCGCACGGAACATCCACGATTTGAAATTGAAATTTTCGCCCGTCCAGCGAACCCGCGAGTCTGTCGTGACACGATTCCCAGGGCGTTTAAGTCACTCTATCGTTCGATCTTTGCCGGAAACATCGTCCGAACCGAGGGATTCATTCGTTCGCACTGGCGATCGATTCTCCAAAGGAAAAGGCTATTAACTCAGGCATTGAGCCGGCCGTGTTTAATTAGGTAGCGCCACTGGACGGCGTTAATTGGTCGCAGTTTACAGACTTGATCCGATGAATCATGTATTTGCGCACAGAAAAAAATGTCCGCAACGTCAACGTCTCGGTGCGTTTGGTAAATACGCGTAATCGGGGCTTGTGACGTGCGAGTCGACGCGTTCACCTAACGTCAGACCCCGTGGATCTTCGAAAAACGATTGTTAACGTGAAACCAGAATAGTGCAGAATTACAATTGAATCATCCTAAGAATTAGAATTACAAAGTAACTGAATTACATTGTGATTCAATCATATTGTAATTTATAATTCAAATCTTCATTCAATTCAATATAATGTAATTCGTAATTGCAATTGAGGTAGAATTATAAAATACGTTGTAATTAAATTAAATAAAATAGCGTTACGTATTATGAACAAGGACGAGGATTGAATTGTATAATTGAATTAGCACATAATATAACTGCAGGTGAACTTGCTTTAGTGAACTTTTAATCGAATTGAATTAAAAGTCTGAAACTGTGATTATTCCACTACAAATTTTATGCGTTTATGGCAAAAATAAGTGAAAAACAACACTAAAACACGTTAGAAGAATTTAAGATAATTGTTACAGTAGTTTCAACTTATTAAACTTCTTAAATCTATGTTCCACTTCTTACAGTCGACTTAGAATTTCTTTATGTTGCATAAAAATCCGTAGTTTATCACAAAACACTTATATAAATCAAATTTATTATTACTAGGATTCTGAATTCTCATAAGTCATTCCCATTTTAGTCGTTCTTCTCGCGGCAGAGTTGGGTATCCACCCGGAACCGCTTCATCTGAAAACCATGTTGAAAAACATTACTCGCTTGAGAATTCCTTTAGCAGGTAAGCGAATAAATAATGCAGACATCCTTCGACTAATTTACCTAGCAAACTTCACTGTTCCGTTTTAGCTTACCCAATTCAAGAAGCACTCGTGTTTCTCTTATTGTTAGAGAAGAACGTTGCACGAAACGAGACTGAAAATCTCTTTGCAAAAATCGAGGTAACTATACTTAAAATACTATACTATCTTAAAATACAATTAAAAAATCGATTCTTGAACCAGTTACACGAGAGTCCCCTCTTAGAACTGTCTGCATTACCACAAGAATAGTCAATGAAGCAGTTATAGAAACAGCACATGACAGAGTGAGTGCTCCATTACTCTCCGTTACGTTTACTTTTACTGCGGTCGTAAAATTGTAAGGAGAATGACCAGGTGGGATGACTAAATGTCCCACGGCAGAGAAAAAAATCTGCAATCTCCGCCGCCAGTGCGGTGAGGCAAACATTAGCGTTTCTTCATTTTCCCTCTCGTTTTCATCACGATTGCCCCGCAGCAAGGGACGATCAAGGTTCCTTATCTCGCCAACTACCAGGACAACTGGTATCACAACCAGGAGCAACACACCGCGGCTAGACACCGGAGGTAGTTGTAACGAGCGTGCGAAACGAGTACCTCTCGCCATTAACAGCGGCAACGGATGAAAAACCGTGCGAACCAGTTCCCGAAGGTGGTTCAAAGAGCCTCTTCTTTCGACAGTGTCAGATGGATCTAGCGTTTCCGCTGGATCCGCCGAGAGGTCGAAGCAATCGACACGTCCATTGCACTCCCGCAGAAATTTGGAAAAACCTCGGCCAGAGTCAACGTTACGGTCCCACTGTCTTCTGCATCATCGTCCGAATGTTTGTGTCGTAGTCTTCGCTCGTCGGAAAAATCTGCAATAAGACAGAATTATTTTTTGACAAGCGATAGCGAACACGAATGACGAGTTGACTTGTCGTCCCCAGTTAAGAGGTTAACAACAATTGTTAGTTACTTGATAATGTTCTCATTTTACGCGATAATCTCATTTCAGCATTAATACATCGATATTTAGCAGTGTTAACTTTATGATCAGAATTTTTAAGGAATTCCATAGTCACCGATGACACGTCCTTCGTAAAAATTGTCTGATCAGCTGCAGATCTCCATAAATTTTTCAAATATGCAAATCTAAAATACTAGGAAATCTTTTAATCGGCGAAAGAAATTCAAAATCGATCTGCAAACAAGGCTGGCTAAATTCGCCATCTGCTAAAATCTGCACAGGTGATAAAGCGATTGAAATCGCGCCTAAAAATTGATTCAGTGCATACGAAAAAAATGAACGATAGGTCCGCGAACGAGGCTGACCTCGGCTATTACCTTTCATCTGCATAAATCAGGCGCGACTAGCTTTAAGGAGCACGAAGGCCGAGGGTGCCACGAGCGACAAGCATTTCTGCCGAATGTCTCCCGACCACGCACGTGAAGAAATATAAGAAGAAGGGCCGGCGATATAATAAATATTCTCGTCCCCGCGAAGTATTATAGTTTACAGCCCCGGGAACAGTAAAAGACCAAAGATCGTTTTTTTCGGGTCGCGAACGGACCTTTTTTTCTTCCTCATCAGCCACGGGTGGTAATCCTATTAGCAACGGGGATGCCGGAGCGTTTCCACGTAATCGAGTCCCGATTTTTTTTTTTTTTTTTGAGATCGCTCGACAAGGAATAGGCGAATCTAAAAATACCAGGCGAAAGATATTAAGAAAACGAGCCAAAAAACCGAGAACCTGTCTGACAGGAGGTCGCAGGAGCTGGTCACCGCGTCTCCGTTCGTAGAAATCGAGAACGGTGGCTGCACACGCGCTGCATTACGAGACCGGTATCGAATGATGCGACAACGGGTTTCGTATCCGTTCTGTACAAAACCGATATTTACATCAAACACGTAGAGGAACCATTCAGGGAAACTGGGGGAAAACAACGGATTCTGCTTCCGTTGTCATAGGAAACGACGAAACGTATATTATGGGTCTATAGGGTAATTCCGAGAAAGACGCACCATACGGTGAGATGCACCACTCTTTATTGTGGGAATACTGGACGATTCTCAACTGTTTTTCTGTTATTATTTACAACATTTTAGCATTTTCAAATTATCTCAAAACGAAGAACACGCGTGTTACATTATTTACGTGCAACAGAAGTATAAAAACTTCTTAGGGCTCCAAACTTCTGAGGAGATATTTTGGTGAGTGGTCAGTAGAAATGTTATTACCTTCTTATGGTAAGGTTTTAACACCAAGCCTACCAAGACTTCTTTCGTATCTGTTCAAAATAACCGATCCTTAAAAAAAGTTATTGGTAATACATTAAACGTAGATAATAGTCAATTCGTTGCTGAACGAATTAGTAGATCGATAGATAGGATAGTATTAACGCACACCTCTAGTCGGGAAGTGTTTTATCTGATCCGGCGTGCTCTTCCGCAAACGGTAAATCTGATATGTAAAGAAACATATGAAACGCAGCGTTTCTTGCCGTGCCCTTGAACAAAGTCGGGGGATTGTAATGGTTTGCAATTAGTAAAGCTACAGAACGCATCATAGTCTAGAAATTTAATTCCACTTCAAAATAATTCAAGAAATTGAATTCGACTTTATTACAGTTTGATCTAACTGTTCTTCTATCATCGTGTTTGCGTAATCTCATCTGCGCACGGAATCGAAGCAACATGATCCAACTTGAAATATAGACAGTGCGAATGGATGCAGCGGTACCTGGTGTCGAGTAACTCCAAGGTCACGCCGCGTACTATCACTTTCTACTATTCCATCATAAAATCAGTCATACAGGTTCATGAACGTAAAGATGAATAAAATTCGAATGAAGTGCAAAAGGCAGTGATCGAAACGTCTAATTACTGTCTCATTTTAGAACGGATTTTCTAATTTTAAGATATTTTAGTTTTCTATGCTTTGTACCGTCCAAAAATCAGCCCTCGATATTCAAAATGGCGCAGAGACGCCGACAAATACTCGAATTTCATTTAACTCGTATCGTTAGATAGATTGAAAGTAAATGTCGCTGCGCAAACTTGAAAGTGTTTAGTGATTAACCGACTTTGAGTACAAAGCGTTTCCCACGATAATGCTGTTTTCCATACAATGTCTTCGACAACAATGGCGGCGTATCTGGCAGCTTGAACAGATAGACGATGCAGCGAAATGCGCGTTAACTTGATGCGCGCCGATGCATCCATTGACACCAAACGATGCTGCCAAGCCGGTTCTCGTTCCTCGAACGACTTCTTGTCTTGTCTACAAACAGTACTAACTAATTAAATGGTTCGAACAATTCGAGAATGTCTTAAAACACAGACTTCGCTTCCAATTCGCGTTCCCAAGAGAACGGTTTCAGTTCCGAATTAATTAAGGAAACGCATGGCTGAAGATAGCTAAATTCATTGTTGGAAACACAGCGAGTCTAACTTTGAAAATATCCTGTTTATCTACGACAATCGAGCCGTATGAATTTATGCATTCATGAAGGATTTCTGAAATGGAAAGCAATATCGAAATTACAAAGCTTTGATAACGTTCCTACCGAATTTTTGCTATAATAGCAAACAAGATTTTCACTTGTACTAACAGTATATATCTGCAAAAAGATAATTTCCACTTTGTTGTTTATGCAACATTCTCTAAAAATGGGAGTTCACATGAGGATCCTCGGTCTGCTGATAATTAAATCGTCTGAAAACCACTAACTAAGAAGCATAAAATCATTGTTCCTTTAATTGCCAAGCAAGGAACACGTTCGAGGAGTGTTGGGAGGTGCTGGGCTATATTTTTCCCAGTGCTCGAGGTAATTTTCCAATGCTGTAAAACAATTTTTTCGCTAACTACAGCCACGAGGGTTATGTTTCATGAAATTCTACAATCATGAATATCCTTGCGAAGGAAATCAATTGTTCTCAACACAGGTTTATAGCTTCCCGCTGCCTCGAGAAAAACGGATCATCCTTCGATCATAATGGTTTCCGCGGGAGGCCCATAGTGAGATCGCGAAAACAATTTCCCTCGGTCGATTCGCGTCAATTTGCGACAAGCGTAACAAGGGAAGATTCGCGTGCACACGCGAAACGACGATGCTGTCCCACATTCGAGGCCCGGCATCGCCAGAGAAAATGTAGTAAGTAGTGTTAAGCAGGAAAATCGCCGGAAGATGCAAGGTATTAATTCATGCAAATTGCAGTCGAATGGACAACGCGGCAATCGAGAAGCGCAAGAGAGTCAGCAAACGCGTTCGAGAAAGAGAGAAAAAGAGAGAGGGGGAGGAAGAGGAGGAGGAGGACGAGGAGGAAGAGGAGAGGAAAAAGGAGGATAACGCGAAACGTCTCAGACTCCAGCATCAGGTTCAATGCCGACCATTACGTGCAGAATTACGTGGACAGTTTCAAGCTATCTCTCTCTTTAACACTGTTCTGACCTCCCTGTGATCTCGGACACCATGCATTTTCTTACGTGGCAATTATCTGCCCATTCGGTACTTCCGCGTGCATTGCGTGTTGAATACTCGAAAACAATCTCTGATGTTTCCCATGAAATTAGACCTCGTTAACACTAAACCTACCAGGGGCAAGAAATTACTGAATTGACTTCATTATTTAAGCACATATTATAACGAAAATCCTACAAAGTTTAAGTAAATTCAATCTTCTTCTTTCTGTAAGACGTTTCAGTTTTATATGTTCAGCGTTAAACAAAACCTTCGAGATCTATTAGTACAAATTACTTCGAGGCCCTGTCACCATCAATTTCTCATTCGCTTATAAAGAATCAAAACGTGTCCCAATCTTGCGAATAATTTCCGTCATTTTCTATAGATTCGTATGTTCCCCATCATAAAAAAGAAAAAAGAGACGGTCCCAGTAAACAGTCGAATTTAAAATAACCCTACAATTGGACAATTTGAAAAGCCAGGAATTAATTTGTACGTCTACTACGAACTAGATGATTTTCTGCACCTTTACACATTTTTCTTTCGTTCTTGAAAAACAGCGTGTGCTACGAATTACCTTATAGTTTGCACGTAATGCACGTAAAATAGAGATTATTATCCTTACATCTGTTATCTATCACAATAACTTCTTGTACAAATGAGAGGGGATAATCATTCTAGCACTGTGTAGCCAAAAATCGAGAAGAGTGTCGAAACAAAATATCGGATCTGATAGATCAGTGCTCCGCAACCGCTGTGCCGCGAGGTGATCTTGGAATAATTGTGCAGCTATTTTATCGTGTCTCTTTATCTAATAAAAGCATATACGTATTATTGTAATCTATGTATTTCCAAGCTTTTAGAAGATGAAGCAAAGTAAAAGGGGGAAACACGAAGAGAAGTCAATGTTGAATTTCTACTTTGTTTCTCCTATCTCGAGCACGGCTAATGATATTCGCAGTTTGTTATGGTGTTCTCCGGATGTTTTCCTACTTGTCCGTGATTTCGTGTCCGTGCCATCTATCATTTGTTTCCTCGCGATACCAAGACGCTTGTGTCGCGAGCAAAATTGCGCTGAAAGGAAGCAGATGATAGATGGCACGAGTGAAAGTGCGCTAATCAGTATGTTATCTGTTCATCCGGGAACTCCGTGTCCGGCGAATGATACGGACTGCGATTCCGACCATCGTCGGACGAGCATTCCAATGATAGTCGACAACGACGATGGACAAAAACGTGGCTGATCCATGGCGGACCGTCGTAGCTCTGAAACGTTTCGTGGAGAAAGACTGAGCCTTGTGAACCGTTCAATAGATAGTGAGATAGATAGTGTTGTTGTCTTCTAAAAATGACGAGTTTAAATTTATTTGTATTTTGTGCGATTCGTATTATAACACATGCTCCACTAAATATATGTATTTAATCATTTCCCACAAAAGTAACTTTATAATTTCAGCAATTGTAAAATAAACAATCTGGAACCGGTCATTTTGACCGACAGTAGTAGGTTTAGTGTTAACAACATTAAAGGTTCATCCGTGAAAATGTTCACTGTTGACGATGCGAAATGCTGTGGCAAGTTAGGAGAATGGCTTGTGACTATTTATCTTATCATTTTAGATCTTCTTCCATGTAAATACGGGAAAGAAATGCAGCAGAAACGGAGTAACATTGTATTGTATTTATTAAAAACAAGTACGTGGCCGAAACATTCAAACTCTTTAGCATTTGCACTATTTAACACATTGATTTTCGCAGTGGTCACCCATCATGCTAATAAACAAATCTGTTTTCGCAATCATAGCAGATAGATCAGTACCATAAGTAAACACAAATGCTGTTTTTGATTAGATTACAATCGACATTATTTTATGATAGTGTCCATCGGACAGAGCAAAGGAGGAGTAAACATGTTAACCAAGTTTCGAGCGTACGGTCTCTTTTAACACTTTGTTTCCTTTATCGTTCAGCTCCTTGAAGTCCGGGATCTCCTTTTCGGCTCTATTGAACCAGGCTTTCACGTTGGGGTAGTCGTCAAGGTTTATAACAACCTGGAAAAGACATTGAAAATCATTTTTAGCGCTTAGAAAACTTCTGAATTGCACTGATTTCACCTCAAGGCTTTCGGAGGAATCTGTCTTGAAGAGGTTTCGCAAGCATTGGAACTATCTTCATCAGGGATCAGAAGACGGTGTGTCTTCAACGAGTTCTCTGACCCCTGCACAAGCTATTTGCAATGTTTGCGAAAAACTGGAATTCCAAAAGTACACGAAACTTAAACCCGAAAACCTCGACAGTGAAATCTGTGTGACGCCATGCCGTGAGAGCTTCAAATCATGCCAAGTTCTTACAGATGCACCCAATGTTGTGGTGGCGCAGCTAATGTCTGCTACGGTGTAGGAATCACCCACGAGCCACTTCTTACCCTCCAGCATCCTATTCAATGTGCTAAAGGCTGCCTTTAGGTTGTTCATCTTCTCCTCGGATATCGAATTTACCAATCCCAAGAACAATGGTTTCTGCCGTCAAATAAAGGGAATTATTAATTCCGGGGGAAAACCACGGAAGTGCGGTAATTGCGAACAACAGTCGCACTGTTGTGAACGGCAAGTTTGAAGACATTTCATTGGTCTCGTTCGTTATCAATGCCTTCCCTGAACGAATTTCGCAATCTACAATTTTAACACTAGGTTTACGGAACACTAAAGATGACTATTTTACATTACTTTATAAAAATAACATGAACATAAATTTTTTAAACCCAAAGAAATCCATTTGTTAAATAATTCCTCGTGGATGATGCATCTTTACAATCTCAATATTCGTAAATTAAAAATATTATAATCCGTCATTTTGACAGGTCCCGTAAATCTAGTGTTAAGTTAAGTTCGATCATTGTGGCTAGGCCATTCATCTCTAGAAATAATGTAGATAATAGGATGAGGTCTAACATAATTTGCATAGAGTGATAAGGAACGCGATTATTGAAATTGTGAACATAAGAGATGACTCAGTACAGTGATTTCCCTATATATGTCGCCAAGCCCGAGCGATAAATGTCGTGGAATTATCCCCACTACCGCGGGGTATACTGTAAACATACCACGGCTCGGATATGTCTCTTGGACGATAAAGGACGCTGGCAAGACCCGTGTTGTTGACATATACATATATTTTTCACTTGAAGAAGCGCGCAGGCAGAAACTTGATCAAGCAGAGGCGTTTCTGATTAAAGCGTGGGGGGAACGAACGGGGAGTGAAGTTCAACAAAGGCGGCGACGCAGGAAGAGCCATCGTCGGAACTATTGGCGGCTGTAAAAGTTTTACGGTGCGAGGCCGTCTGTTAATCACGAATAAAAATCCTCGACCAGAGTGGGAGTTTCCGGTTCGCGCGAGGAAGAAACCGGTATTAAATCCATCGGACGCGATACCACCCTTGCGTCCCCACGAAAATATAAGGAAACAACGAGCTGTTGGGGGTGGCTGTTGAGAGATTTCACGACGTTCCCGCCACCTTTTTCCCTGCGTAAAATTAGTTCAAGCCGGTTGCCACTTCTAAACGTGCGCGTCGTGAAACGAGTCCCTGGTAGTTGGGCCATCGCCGAGCAAAAATGCGCAGTTAGCCGACTTTATTGGACGCCGTAAAAGGCAGATAGGACGCCCGGTAACTTCCTGCCTCTATCACATAATGCCCCGGCCCCCCGTATATACAAGCGCGGAAAAGCGAATCGCATTAACCTGCTTTCGCGCGGCTTAATCGGCCGCCACGATGGACCGACTTCGCCTCTGCGAAACCCATCTTCCTTCGAATACGTGCGCGAATCCTCGTTTTCACTAACGTGCAGCTTATTCGAGGAATCGACCCTTTGCGCCACGATTATTTGCAAAGGAGAAGGTCTACGTATGGACTAGTTGAAATATTAGGTCATAGCTGGTACAGTATTGTCTCCGTAACTGTCGCAAAGGTCTCTACCGTAACTGTCGATAACGAGCGGTCGAGTATCGATGTAACACACTAATGCAAACGAAGCAAACGAGATTGCAACTTTTTAATTTTTTTTATGAAACTTATAACTGAAACGGTTTTCAGATCGGTTTCAAATTGCAGACAAGCGGACGGCAATAATTTAGGGTTGTTTTCCATAACACTTTGACTGCCAAACTAGAAACCTCAAAAATACCATAAAATCAAAGTAAGTTATTTAATGAAATAAAAATTGAAAAAATTTAATGTATGATATTGAGTAGTTCTCCAACTTTCTAGCATCTTACAGATCCTAATAATATTTGGTACAGTAAATACATGAACGTAAAAATTCATTTTAAAACCTGGACAAATAATTCCGTCATCCAAATATGGGTGACAATGCAGTCAACGTGTTAAGCATGAAGTTTTTTGGGCCGTGTGACCTAGCATAACCTTGGATAGCCTCGTGCAGTGGTTAACAAACTCTTCACACAAGACACTATCAGACCACAGGGCAAAAATATAGGGCTCCGTTAAAATAAAAATGAAATTGACCTTGAGATCATCTAAACATTTTTAAAATCTATGATCTAACGATAAAACGTTAAGGAGTGTTTCTGTCAACTCACAAAAGCGCCCTTCGTGTAAGGAAAAAGGTCACAGGAGTCCATGTGAAGGAACTGATCGACGAGAGCTCGTTTCTGCAGATTCTTCGGGTACAGAGCGTCGTTCTTCGCGTACTTCTCTATCAGATAGCAACTGATGGCATGGCTGCGAAATTTTCATAAACATGATTGTCAACGGTACAAACAGACGGACGTTCGTGAGAAGTTTTATCGATTACCTGTCGCCAAGGATGAAGCCATTATCGTCTAATGTTGGAATTTCTTGCTGAGGGTTGACCTGTCGAGAAAACGGGACAGTTGTAGCTATTTATGCTTCTACCCATAGAGCGTTATACAGTGTTTACTCTATATATGCCGCTAAAAATCCAGAATTATTTTCACTGCCGCGCGGTATACCCTGTGAGGGGCCATCAACCGAATCGTCTAGGGCTTCGCTGTCCTTTTCTACGTTCGGCATGGATTAAATAATCTCCTGGTCGATATATGTCCCTGGATAAACCCGTGTTTTGAACATATATCGAGTAAACACTGTACTTCGTCCGATGAGAATTTATACCTTTGTGAATGCCTCCGACAATTGTTCCTTTTTGAACAGGTTTACCTCGCGGACATCCAGGGGAACACCAATCAGTTTCGCGATTAGAAGAACCGTTCGGCATGGCGGACTCAAGTCCGTCGAGTACAAGACGATTTTCGACATTTTGTACCACTTGTTTCTGCGAACAGAAGCATTTGTTCCTTTAATCGGTGCAATCGGCACTTCATACGTTCTTAATCTAAGAAACCAGTGTAATAGCAAAGAGCATGAACACTTGAACTTCATAAACATGCTACTGAACTGCGAATTTTTATGCAAAAGAGGAAATATTGCGCATCGATCCCAAGAAACAGGAACTGCATAGAAATTCATTCATTTCGCTATAATTTTAACAAATCGCGAATAGTGTAACTCTTCTAACGCTCCTACTAGCATGTGTGTCTATGTGCGTTTCAAGAATGCTAAACAATGGATTTTCAATAGTCAGTGACTGGCGTAACAAACAAAGACTGTAGATCACCTTTCTATAACTATCAATCATAATCAATAACCACTGATACCGAGTAAACCGAACAAGCTGTCGAGCCACTGACAATTAGTTGATGAACATTATCTTTTGACCCGGACTCTACTTCCCCCGGTAGAAATTGTTTAATCACCAACACCAAAATCTCCCTTTCTTTGCGACTTAATTGATAATTCATGAGAGAGGAAATTTCGGTAGAAAATCTCAATTTAAACAATTTTACATGCAAAGGTGCAAGAGATATCAATGCAATATAAACAATTGTAACTAATGTGTGCTAATTAAGTGCTCGACATTGTTTGAAAACATTTCGAAAAGAAACAAGATTGTTGTATCCCTTATGAAATATCTGCATAATCCAGAATATCTGCAAAAAGATTCAGTAGATACATTTTTTTATTTAACATCCAAGGCAGATATGAAATGGCAAAACAAATTCTAAGCAGACTTTTTGGAAAATATAACAATGACTCTTATAAAAATGGTGAAAAACTTTCAGATTCTCAGAATGAGGAACTATCACGGGAAAAACAGTTAGAATTAGAAATTGCAGACAGCCTTCAAGAATTTAGTGTCAAGAGTTTAGCGGCAGAAGAAAATAAATTCCGGACTCGAAGAAAGGAATTCCAAATTTTTGAGTCGAATATAGTCTTATCTCTCATATCTCGAGAAATGATAAATCTTGAGAAATCAGGAACACTAATACACTCTGTATCAAGATATTTTGATTATGCTGCATGTGTACATTTTACGTCTACAAAGGAAAAATCAGTTAACCGCAGACGTAATAGTAATCGTGCACTATCTGTCTACGATCAATCCTGCGCTACTGCCATTAAGCGGTAAAAACAAATTAGTTTCCGTTTCATTCCGGTTTTCCGTCATTTCTTACATTTTACGCTCGCTGCTGCCAACCCGTACAATCGAATGATAATGATCGAGCTCTGGTTCGAGTTCTTACGAATATGATTTAATTTTTACAAGACAATTAGAAACTAAAGGGAGAATCAACTAATTTTTAAGAATTCTAGATAACTTACATATACAGGGTGTTTGAGAAATCGTGGTACAACCGGCAACGGGATGATCCCTCACATAAAATCTAGTCGAAAATAAGGAATATAGTTTTTTCATATGGAACTTCATGTTTGAGAAAATCGAGTTTGAAAATTCCTTAGGTAGGCGTGTACATACTTATTGTTAGACAGAGTCTAGTCCGCAATTACCATTGCTGCTGACATCTGGGAACAGTGATGTTTAGCGTATGGTATGCCGTTAATTAATGACAAGGTGACTTTACACAAGTGACAATGGGAATTGCATGCTAGTTCGGGCGAATAAAGTAGACTCTGTCTATGTAAAATGAAGCCCCGTATATGAAAACACTATATTTCTTATTTTCCTTATTTTTTTCTAGATTTTATGTGTGGAATCATCTCCTTGTCGGTTGTTCCACGATTTCCCAAAAATCCTGTATGTACGTTGCCGGAACTACTCACTTTCTCAATCACTGTTCATTGTTATGTCTTGTTAAATTCATTGTGCTTTGAAATTCACGGGCAATCAGTTTTATTACGAGGCTTTACACCACACATTCTATTATATTCATAGTATTTTTGCTTACACTGATAGCTGGAAATAACAGTCTGAAAGTTAATACATAACCGGTTTGTATCGGGGGCCAATAGATATGTAGTATGAAACTTATCTCTTCAGCTGATAACTAGTCAGAAAATATGAAACTGTTTCAAATATAACTCTCACAGACTTTTACCACGATTCACTACCTCATCCGGTCACTGGCTCAGTATAATTCAAGCAGTATAGCAAGCAACTCGCGGTGTATTCGGAGAGTGTTAACGACAAAACTGGTTTTCTTCTCTATCAATAGATGACACAGAGCAGCGGAATTTCGCGGTCGATCAAAAATACATACGTACCTGACAAGATTGATCCAGACGAGGTTCTACGACGTCGTGATGGCCAACGATCAATTTTATAATGCTGCCCCTCTAATCTTGTGTAACCTAGTAGTGGGGATGTTCAACGTCGGCTAACTGAGAAGTCGGTACGACGTATATCGCGTTTTCACTGTACTCTATCGCGAGGCTTTGTACACATACATACATCTCGGCAATCAGTGCTGTATTTCATCGCCCGAGTCTGTCGACATTTAACCAGTTAACTGTGATTGACGAGTATACTCGTCAATCCGAAACTCTATTGCGGTGCAGTTAACGTTAATGAATTGTTAAATTCTTATCGAATAAAAAAGTAATTCTTTCTCATTTAGCTTTACAAGGGCTTTGGCTTTTATAATAGCCGCATTTGGCCTGCGTTCGACGTGTATATTCGTCATTGCTTGATTTTAATTCCGCGCCGTGAGGGATTTTGCACTAGATCTGTGGAGCACAAAAATCCACCATTCCATATCAATCTATCAAAATAACAGGAATTCGTAGATTAACCAATTTTACACCCATAAATCTAGACGTCCCGAATGGCCAACTACAGTTGTAGTTGGCGATAAAGACCTCTTTATCTACGAAGACAGGCACAAATGTTTAATTTCAAGGGAACTCGTTACGTGACGGCTTCCACAATTCTCTGTTATAACTTCACTGTTTTTTCGAAAGCTTAAACCCCACCTCCGTACTATTCTTAAAATAACACCTAGCCGAGGTCATTTCATAATTCTTCCAAATTATAAAACCCTCGATATCGGGGGCCCGGTCTCCGTAGATTCGCGATAAGGTAGAGTGACTACATTACCGTCAAAAAATAGTTTTACGTGCTTCAAGTTTTCGTTCGTAAATAAGAATATTTTGTCGCTGGTAATGGACCCATTCGAAACAGGAAGGTTCAATCTAGTGCGATCTGGTCAGGAGCTGCCGAGGAAAAATTCAAAAAAATCGAAATCCATCCAAAAAAATCCAAGAAAAGCCAACGGAAAAATTTAGGATGTAAAAAATTTTTTAAATAATTGAAATTTATTAAATAGTTACCATTTAAAAGTTGTACTATTTAATAATAACTATTACAAATTTCCTTCATCAATAAGTGTTACGAGCGGTCGACAGGAACTTCTCTCATTGATAACTGTTATGAGCGACCAAAATAAAATTTCATTGATAACTGTTATAAGTAAGCGAAATGAATTTGTCTGAACAATAACATTTACCAACAAAAGAAAAAATTATCGGCTACTTAATATCCTTATTTGTAACCAACACGATTTTAGTCGATGAAATACTTGCTATTCCATGACTTCTTTCTTTTTGGTTATAACGGTTATGGTCTCTGGCTTTTTTACTTTATTTGAATTATGAAAGTGATTTCTAGTATACTAATTTTGTGTCTATGTTTTAGAAATGTTGTAAAATTTTTAAAAACGTCCCCTTGTTCTTGGACGTACAAATCGCCGAGTTACATTAACGAAAGAAATCAAATAAAATCTTCGAGGGTTTAATCGATACTCCGTACACCAGGAAAATTAATTGCGTAGATTCTCCGGCGATCTGCACACCTGTTGCGCCGTGCTAGGAACAGCACTGGACTGGTCACAGTCCATGTGAAATTAGCAGAATTATAAAGCTAATTTGTAGCCACATAATACATGTATAACGAGAGATGTAGTTATAAAATTATTATGTAAACCAACGAATGAATCATTGGTCTATGTACTCTCGTAAACGTTTTTCCATATTCTGCAAAAAGCATGAAAATGATATTTACTTTGTAAGAATCGTAAGAATTTTACAAAAAATTATTTATCATGGATCCTCCTCTCCTCTCATAGATCTCTCGTAACAGTTCAAATAGAGCTACCAGAAGCAACATCTCCCGTATAAATCACGAATCAACGATTATTCGAAGCGGTACTATAGACGCCATCTGTCAGAAACACGAAGAACTAGGATTAGAATAAAATGAATTCAATCCTTCTTGTATTCGATTTATATTTCGTTTTGATTTTACAACGATACCGTTTGTTTGTATCGATTTAAATTTCTCAGTCAAGGAAAATAATTGTCGATGATGTTATTTACAATTCCAGCCACGGCTACGAGCAAAGGAATATCAATTTTTACCGAGATAAAAATGTGTAGTTCCGGTGACTTTTGTAATGGGTATCAATTACTGTGCCTAATTAATTATACTCATTTTTAAAGCATAATGAATATAAAAAAGACATTAAATTTTTGTCCATTAAAATTAGTTAATATACATATGTTATACATCTCTTTAAGAATAAGTATAATTAAGGCACAGTAATTGGTACCCCCACGGTGATTCGGCCCCTTACCCTATATGAATTGAACTATTTCAAGACTTTGTTCCTTCCAGTTTTACAACGATAAAATAGATTGTAAACGTTTTTGCCGCTCCATTTTTGTTACATAATTTTCAAAAATAGGATTTGATGTACACTTGATATATAAAAATATTTTGTTATTTAGTGTGTTGTTTATAAAATTGCCTATAACCATCAACCATCAAAAGTGAGTTACACAAAAGACCTTACACAAAATAATGCTTTAAAAATAATGTTAAATAATGTTTTAAATATTATGTTCCTTATTTGTACATATAATGTTTCAACCCCGCAATTCGATTAGCCCGTTAACCAAGCACGACTTCATCTTGTTCTTAATCCAAACAATAACACTGTCCAACAAAATAAATTAATAAGTTACATCAAAATTATGCAGTTTTACAAAAACCAATATTTTTCGAAAACGTTGCGTGATAGAGCAATTCTGCTTTCGGATTTGGTGTTAGAATGACAAAGTGTGTAAGAATCACCCAACAGCTATTGCAAAATAATTTTGGTGTTGGACAGTGTATGTAATTCTTTCACCGCATCATAGAATTCATATAAAACCATACTCTGCTCGCGTTTGCACTCTTAAGCGTGATAAAATGTTACGTCCTCACTGAAGTAACATCGAACAATTTTTCGTCACTTCTTGTCTTTTTCTTTTACTCGGTCAAAACAGCGATTTTTTTCAAGATATTAGGGCGTTACATATGAGACGTCCGATTCAAAAAAGTAACTTTAAACGAACATAATTTTCTCTAATTAAAACTTTTATTGATTAAAGTAAGCATCACTGTGGTCGTCATATTCTGTCAAAAAGTGACGAGTTTTTCGATTATACTATGGTTAATATTGAATTTTTTTGTTGTTCACCCTCCTCCTGTATTAGATAGTAGCGCGTTGATTTACTACCACATTTTGACCAACCATCGCATAATGTTGTTATCAATATGTTTATTTTTTCGCTCATATAAACAGAATACACGTCGGTCACACTGACCGTTGTTGAAATAAATTTCATTTACAAGTAAAATTGCATATACAGATAAAAACTGAAGGTAGGACTTGAAAGATTAGGTTTTTACCATTAAATGGTAAAAAATGGTATGCATAATAAACCTATAGATTACAATAATATTTCTTGATTAAAACACTTTATAAACTTTACGGAGTCTTATCTTCGTGGAAGTAACTGTTTTCGTTGCATTGTAATTTTGCTCGATTATATGTAGAACGAGCGTGTAAAATCAGCAATAGCGGAATGTTTTTTTATCGATTAGGGGCTCGATATGTGTCGTGGGCTTTTATTAATAGAAATGTTTAGAGACACCGTGATCTTCAGTCGTTCATTCACGTGCTCTCGCTCTTTGAAATATAAGAGGGATAGTTTCACGAGCGTGATGGCCATTCAGTTTTTAGTCACAGCTTAACCACCTCGTCGACAGCATGTGTTGCTCGTTGCCTCCCGTCCGACCGAGCTAGCTCGCTGAAACCCAACAACATGTCAACCTGAGAGTCGTTGTTCTTCGATCATCGAAATCCGTCGAAATTTCGTACGTCTTTCGAGCGAGACGGCCGCGAAAGTCGAAAAAAACAGTGGACAAAAGTGCGCCCGACAGATAACCATCTCCAGACGAGGAATTATAAAATTCCACTTTGGACTTGTTGTTTTTCTTCCGGGGAGATTGAAGCTACTAAAAATGGCTTGTCCCTTATCAGACGCAATTACGTAAGTAATCAAGATTACGCATTGTGTAACGATTTCCGAAACAGCAATTTTGATTTTATCCCCAATCAAATCGTTTGTTTAACATCCATGATAAGTAGACTTAGATAGATAATAGATCTTTGTGCAGAATAAAAATCGTTTTACACCAACTATACACAACTTTCTTTTTTCCTTTGACAGTCTTAATAAGACAAAAGCATTATAGAGACATTCTAAATTTCTTTTAATGTTTTTATTGCGTAAAATTGCATCAACTCGTTTTTGTTGTAAATGAATGAATTCCGCAGTCTAATGATGAACGATCTTCCGCGTTAGACGGTCCTCAAAAATTAGTAGACTAACTGATGAGTTAATTGGAACGAATAAGCAATAGAGTTAATAATGAACGCCACTCGGGAAATTGATCTTTAAATGTATGAATTAATTGCCGTGAACTCGCAGTGAATTGCTAATAGTCCCTAACAGTGATTTATAATTAACGACGAGCATTATTAGGACGTGTGTCTGTATTTCGCGATAATAAACTGACAAATTAGTGGTGTCGATGTTGATTTAACACAAACCTATCATGGTCAAAATGTGACCAGTTTTCTATTTCACAATTATTGAAATTATAAAAACGTGTTCACAGGAAATTTCTGAATTGATTTTTTTATTTAAGCACATATTATAATGAAAATCGTTCGAAATTTAAATAAATTCAATCTTCTCCCTTCTATAAGACGTTTCACTTTTATGTGTTTTGTGCTTGGTAAGTTTAGCATTAAATCCGCGAAATCAATTATGAGCCGGGTCGTCAGAAAATCTGCGGGAAAACTGGATGAAATTTGGTGATCTGATTCTAGAGAGGACCGCGATCAAGAAAACGGCCAATTGACTGAAGGGCCGGGCATGCTTTACGGCGAATATCTTCGATTGGATAAAATCTTGACTGCGCAGAGATTATTGAGTGCCGAGTATAACAAAGAAGTGCACGATGAGCATCTTTTCATCATCACACATCAGGGTAAAGTGATTACACGTGACTTTCGACCCTTGCTCAAGCGTTATTGCTAAACTGCCGATCTGTATGCAAATATAATTCTTTTTTCGGACGAAGAAAGAGAATAAGTAAAAAGAAAAACTTCACTGATTTTACATAAAAACCGTCGAATTACTGTTAATCCATAAATTGCAGAATTTTTTGTTTTTATGTCGTAACGTGATAAATGCAGTAAAATACAAAGTTCAATGCAATGATATGTATTGTTTACAGCTCAGTCTTACAATACAAACATCGTCAACACGGAAAATGAATTTTTTGTTTACTTTTAATTTTAATTTTAGTCTCCGTGAATCGTTTCTAATAGATTTTATTTTGCATAAAAATCCGCAGTCTAGCAAAGAATGGTAATTAGCGTAGAAACTGCGTTAAATTTTATTGGATAATTGTGAACAATATAGGAAAACACTGTACTGGCTCCCAAAATGCACATTTCCTTGTATTTTTATGCTAATCTACCGCTAGAGGTAGTCCAGTGAACGCAACAAGTTTATGTTGCTCTACAAACAGAAGAAAGTTTTATCGTTAGACCAAGTAAATGCATAGAATCTGTTTTAATTTCTAAAAAGCTAATCACTAGACTGCGGATTATGTTGTATGGAATTTAAACGCTTCAATTTTTATTGTGCATAAAAATGCTCAGTCTGCTGATCAATAGACTGCAGATCGTCATGTAAAATGAAAATTGACTGTATCAATTGCAAGAGGCAGAAGCCAAATACAAAGAACGTTTTTCTCGAATCATTTTAGTAAGTGGAAAACAACGTATCGATATTCTCAAATTATGTTAACCCGTTGCACTCGAAGCTACTTTAACACCATAACGATACATTTCTTCCGACCTAGAATATTTCCCTTCTATATATATATTTTTTTTTCATATTATACATATGAGAATGGTACAGTTTATTCGTGCAATACAGAAATCTTAGTAATTTATTAAATACAAACCAATTTAATGATGTAAAAAATATTTTGAATAACGATACAGCAATTTTTAATGGCGCCTTACAGTCGCCATTCGAGTTGTAAAGATTCATTTGTCTCGCATCACACATACCCAATTTTATCACAAGTGCATAAAATCCGCAGTCTACTGATCACTGTTTCTAGTTTCTTAAAATTCGTTTAACAAGAATCTATCGATCCCGGCGACATTCGAGCAATTTTCCCAGCAATTATAATAGTAAATACAGTCGCAACAATTCGCAAGCACATCGCTGAACAACCCGCTGACAAGATCCCTTAAAACTAATGCTTATTGAATACGTTTCGCTGTTGGTAGCATACGAGCTCTGGTTCAAACAGATCATCTACGAACTGGACACGGTAAGGACGGTCTTCAACTCGGAGCCGAGCAGCTACGATCCGGCTCTGAATGGGACCTCGAACAACCGCTCCTCGCAGAAGAATCGGCTACCCCAGGTCCTGAACGAGTCGAGGACCCTGGAGATCTTGAAGAGATTAAACCGTATCGTTCTCATTCTAAAAGTAAGCGAGATATCGGCGAGGTGATCGTATTTTCGTGGCTCCCGCTATAAAGATCGGCTAAGGGGAAATAAGAGGAGATTGAGAGATAGAGAAACGAAGAATAGAGAGAGAGAGAGAAAGAGAGACGAAGAAAAAGAGTAAATAGAGTTTTCCCGTGCGGCGAGAACGCATCGCAGGATAATTCGATACGCGCGGAATGAGGCCAGTAACCATACGTTGACAATGACAGTGATGGAAGGAACGTGAACGACCCTTAATCGCAAGCCAATTAGAGCATTGTGATTTATGACAAGGGTGCTGCTGATCCGCTCGCGGTGACTCTAATCGAATTTCTTTGATGGGTCGCCTCTCGAGGGGTTCTCGCCCGGTTCTAGTCGTCTTCGGTACAGGGTGTTCGGTAACGCTAGTTTATCCCTTTCCTAGCAACATTCCAAGTTTATATAGCAAACGTTCGACACCGTATGCGATGTCGAACATTTCATTTTTGACCTACCTGCCTGTCGGCAGTTACTCAATATTCCTTCCTTTTAAATCGAAACAGTTTCTCAACCCTTCGTTTTACAATATCGTGTCGCGACGAATTCTCACTCTGAGAAACGTGATTGCTGACCGCGGATCTTTATGCGAAATAAAAATTTTCTACGTTCTTTGCAACAAACAGGAGTTAAGTAAACATTGATTATGTTCTATCATGGCGGTGATCTTCCCTGAAACAAAGTGGAATTAGTATAAATGTATATTGTATATACAACGTGTTCTATTCAGCTTCACTGCTAAGAATTGGTTCACTTCGCTTACTTTCTACTTTTGCTTAACCTCAGCCTGAGCCCGCAAAACGTTCCAAATCGGGTCGAAATGAATGTTTTAAAAAACACATCTGAAAGGCATATTTTGTCGAATATCTTAGAAAAGTTGTGTGATTCTTCATAAGGGATAGATCTGCGAAAATAGATTTGAAATTTGTTATTAACATTTCTAACGAAACTGAAAACTGTAATGCAAAGTCGACTTATGTTCTAGCAATTAAAACCCCAAAGAGGCTCCAGACCGTGAAAAAATAATTTTGTCCAGCCAGCGACAAGAGTAATCGAACCATGGCGGCGGCGTCATCTGAAATTGCGTAGTATGTTGTCGTGTTGTCGGCCATAAGTCTGCGATCGTATTTTTCAAACATTCTCTATATCTGTCACGGTCGTTAACGATTTCGATACCCGATAATTCTCCGCGGATAGTTAGCAAACGGGTCAAGGTTCCGGCAAACGCGACACTTTTTTGTCGACTGCGTTTTCTTTTCCTCCTCTCGCGCCGCCGACCCCATTCACGACGGAATCAGAAAGATTGTGGGAACTACAGGAATAACAGTGGGACCTGAGTAAGTTAATACCGCTAGATGATATGCGACACCCCTCGCTGACACGCATAGATGCGTTAGGTAACAGACTCGTTGGCGCTCTTTCCATACCACAGAATGCAGGTGTGGTCGTCGCATTTTCTCGTCTCGCGACGAATGAAAAATCACCGGCGAGGGTTAAGCAAGCAAGCGAGCAACTAGGCCTGTCGATCGCGAGATGATCGATTCACCGACGATTTCTCATGATCTCGATCCCGCCGGATCGGAAGATAGAGCTTGCCAGGAGGTGTTCTCTCAAAATTCCTCATTCCGCCGAGATTTACCGTGACGAGCATGCTAGATTTGTCAAGGGTAATTTTTTTCCCTACGTAACAGAAGCGCAAGGGTGGCAACCATACAATTTCAGACGCGGGGTCTTAGACGCGGGCAAGATCGATTAGGGAGCTGTGTACAAAACCAGCTGTGCACAATTCGTTAGTTTGAAACGCAAATTACAAACGAAATATAACAATTGCCATTTTCGAGTTGGATCTACATAGTTGTACGATTATATAAATCGGAAAAACGGGACACTGTTTCTTTGCTGCGTCTCATTTCGTGTACTAATTTTGTAGAAAGAACAATCAGTCAAATTTGTTCTCTATTAAATCATAGCAACGATTTTTCAATTTTTTCTTGTAACAAAATGAAGTTAAAGCAAAATTTGTATTTTTCTTTTTCTTCGTTTTCACTAAATGACTGTACTGGATTCTTCTTAACGTATTATCAATTTTAACCGATTTCACTTCGTAATAATTAAGAAAATTTTAATCTAGTCTTTTCGCGAAAAATTACAAAAGTTGCAATTCTATATCCATACTGAAACAACACCGAATAACTTTCTGTCACCTCTTGTCTTCTTTTTTTTTATTTGGTAAGAAAAGAAGAAAACAGCCAAGTTGCTCGAAGTGGCTTCAGTGTGAACAGAGCTTTATGGCGAAGGTAGTAAAGATCGTATCCTCCTTCAACTTCACCCTTTGATAAGGAAAACTTGCGTAAGGCTTAAGGGTTAACTGTAGATAATTAATTAAGTATTTAACCCTTAAGTCTCTTAAGAACTCGGTTAATTAGTGTCTTGGCTGGTGGCTAGAAATGTTTTAAAAAGGACTTCTCTTTCCGGGGGAAATATTTTAAACCTTTAGAAATAGAAAAATGTATAGCATCTTCCATCCTAAGCACAAAGAATAAGTCAGTATACATATAAAGTCAACCAACGTCCCGCGTACAGCTTAGGGATAACCCAAATTACGATCATCTAGTGCACGTTCAGTATCCAGTGGTCATTAAGTGTATGGTACACAATAAATCAATAACTTTGGAATCGTTGCGAAAGTGTGTGTTCAGCACTTGGTTCTCTTCAGCTTCTAGTAGAGCAGGTGACCATTCTGGAGACCATGACGCCTCTGGACTTCATGGCGTTCCGAGACTATCTGTGCCCAGCCTCGGGCTTCCAGTCGCTGCAGTTCCGATTGCTGGAGAACAAGTTGGGCGTAAAACAGGAGCACAGGGTCAAGTACAATCAAAGTTACACCAGAGCGTTCGGCAGAGATCCGAAAGCCATCGAAGCGATCAAACGTTCCGAGGAGGAGCCGAGTCTGAGCTGTCTGATTCAAGGGTGGCTGGCGAGGACGCCAGGCCTCGAGAGCCACGACTTCGACTTCTGGGGAAAGTACAAAAGATCCGTGGAGAAGCTGCTCGCTGAACAGGAACAATATGCTCGAGTAATTGCCTGATTACGCGTTCAAACTATTTCAAGATTTCCGCGGGCCCCGGATCGAGGGGGGATTTATTGTTGAACTTCTTGCAGAAACAAACGACGGAGCAGCTCAAGAATTATTATCTGTCCACCGTGCGTTCTCGACAAGCGGCCTTCGAGACGATCTTCAACGAGTCCCTTCACAACGCGCTCGTGTCGCGAGGTGAACGTAAATTCGTGTACAGAGCCTTTCAAGGGGCCGTGATGATCACGTTGTACCGCGACGAGCCGAGATTCAGCCAACCCCATCAGATCTTGACAGCGCTGATGGACATTGACTCCCTCATCACGAAATGGAGGTGTAAGAAAATACAATCATTCAGTGTATTATTTAACGTTTCAGATTATAAAAAGTACATTTGCCATTTGACCTTCAGATAATCACGTTCTCATGGTACAAAGGATGATCGGATCGCAACAGCTCGGAACTGGAGGATCTTCCGGCTACCAGTACTTGAAGTCCACGTTAAGGTAATACTCGCAGGTGTCTAGCTTCTGGACTCTCATAAATTAATATTCATTTAATATTATTGATAGACTCCAGATATTTATATGCAAAAGATCCTGGCAGGCATGGCCAGATCCATCAAATTCTTTACATATTTATTTTCATTTACTGAATAAAATAACAGTTTCTTTAAACGCATAAAATCCTCAATCTAATTATTAGAACCATCTATATTCTTGGAAATGCTAGTTTACATATCTATGCTACTTCATACTTCAACTATGATACTTATGCTACTTCAACTTTTATATTTCGATGACAGTGACAGATACAAAGTCTTTTTGGATCTCTTCAACCTATCCACGTTCTTAATACCCCGACACATGATCCCGCCATTGTCGAAGCAAATGAAGACAAAACTGTCGATCGCCTGCAATGGATGGAACCCGGACGACAACCAAAACAACTCTGAATGCGCCCTTAAGGACACATAAACCGATAATCGCGTTCCAACGATGATGACGCGCATGGTACGTTTCTCGGGAAACATATTATAGAAACGTAAAAGGCAAACGCATAGGAACTGAACATAGCGTGGGTAAATGAAATCTTTTATTACAGCCTATTGCTTGGCACATGTTAAAAAGTTTGTAAAAATTATATTAGTCGTGTGAATTGTCATGCGAAAGAATACTTGTTAGTATTTATACGTATATAACAACTGCGTCGTAACAATGATTACCCTGATTAAAATAATTTGATAGGCTACGTATGTACACTTAAGGACCAATACAAATAGTTGATTTTAAACCAATCACGTTAGTCCCTTAATTCCAACTGATCCGGTGGCTTAGTATACATTCAGCGACGACACTTGGTTTGCTATACCTGTTGAAACACAATTCATTTCTGTTAATTTGTTCGTTTCGTGCGTATCACCTATCAACAGTTACTTATGTTACCTTAAGAAAATAATAAACTGTTATAAATAGACTTCGAATCTTTTTTTTGAGATCTGTCGTTAAAACGGGGTCCGTGACCGACGGTCGCGAACACGTAAACGCATTTTATACAACAAGATTAATCATACCGCATAAATTACTGCCTATCGCAATGTACATGTAGCCTTTATCGCCAAAGCTGGTGCCCCACGAATTCTTAATAATGTAATGTGGTATTGCCGCCGACTTGTCGTAGCCGACTATCTGCACAGCGTGGTTCAGACTATCGAAAGAGCCGTCGCAATGGTACTGTATCACTCCGCCCAAGTAGTTCTGCCAGGACAAAGCGTTGACCGCAGCCGCAACCGGTCCGTGTGTGGAGAGCGTTGCCAACAGATCACCCTCTGCATCTACGAAACTAACACCCGTTAAACCTTTAATCGCCTTAATAACAACCGTCGCAAGTGGTCGCCACTCGTAGGAAACTGCCGCTTTCGAATTCATTGGATTCAATCAAGAATTCGTCGGTTCGATAGTTCAATTGCTCGTAAAAAAATCAAAATTCAAATTCGCATCTATTCTTGCTAATGAGCTGTTCGGAAGAAAACACTGGCTCGTCTTATACATTCGACGACGTCACCATATCCTCGTTGTTGAGAACAGTGCCAACCGGTCAGCTTATATAAGAAAACCTTTTACACATAATCGCTCGCTAAACAACTCAATGATACGATGCTCGTCCCTGCTTTACAGATTAATCGCTGGCTAGCGATTTTATTTTCATTTCATCGATTGAGTATATTGATATCCGAATGCTCTTTGTTTTTTCGAAAGTGTGTCGCTTCTTTTTTCATGAAGACAGTGAAATCGATACGTGTACGTTGACCCCGCGATCTAGAGTTACAGAGTCTTACTTGTCGCATGTGAAGTCTTTTACTCGAACGCTGGGTCCCTTCGTCAACGTCCTAGAAGATATAATCATGTTAATCATCGTTTGTGCCACCCTTGAATAGAAATGATCCAAATGTACTTACTTCTGCAGTTGGCACATACCCGTCGATCGCGTGAGCGGGTAAACAGACGCTGGAAGTATTGCTGCTTTCGTCAACACCAACCATGAGAGCAAGCTGCAAATGTCCCCTCCATCGCAGCCGAAGTTGCTGTTCTTCGCGCAGTCGATCATCTATTAAAATGTTTCAAAAATCTAAAGGTTTCAAAAATTCAAGAACTCTGCATCGTTTCATAGAACCGGTAACTTTGAATCGTTGACCTACTTGTTGGACGCTCAGCGAGTACAAAGTGCCATTTTTTATCGCAAACATTGACTCCGCCACTTCGACGGTGCTGAAGGCCCAACAAGCTCCGCAGGTCCCTTGACTTTGCACAGGAGTGACCACTCCTTTCTCTCTCCAATCGATCTTCGCTGGCAAACCGACGGATCTTCTCACTCGATTGCTCGAATGTCGCAGGCGGTGGCATTGATGATAGGGCTCCTTGACGTGCTTCTCTCCTAGCGCATTACACGTTCATTCACGAAAGACAATTGTTAATTTTATATGTAGTAATACGTTGATCGTCTCGTGAATTTTTAGTGTTTCACACAACTCTATAGAATACAACAATATATTCAACAATATAGTGCATTATTAGTGATCATTAGTAGCTTAATTAGTACTATAACTTTGTTCATTTCATAACGAATAAATAATATTCAATGCCACTAATTTAATGTCAATCATTTTTAAGTAAGTCACCAGTGACCACCGTGGCAGTCAACAATTATTATTAGTTAATTATTAGTTTGCACCTTACATTATAATTCAGATCATGTCTACTAGTATTATGACAATCGTTTTGAAGCAAGTCAATACCACATTTTCGGTGCCTAATGATGATTACGCTAATAATGAGCCCCGTATGAATGACGTTCCGCCTAACTTCAGCGTCTTAACCCTCGCGCAGGCAACCAAAATGCATAGATAATTTTATTTTTTGAAACTACAAATCGACATGATCAAATCTTTGAATTTTAATTTAAAAACGCGACGGTCTTTCGTTCCAACCCAATAGTTTATTTGAGGGTATCAGACTATGGAATGTCTCACCCCTTATGGGAAGGTCTGGAATAAGTGTTTGTGTCAGGAATTCGTTCTCGGACATGTCCGAGTATGGAGTCAGCCCATAGAAAGCGCTCTCCTGTGAAGATCTAAGGCCGTTCATTGTTTCTATGTGCCGCAACGATCTCTGCAATAAAGACACAGCTGTCGGTACACTTGTTACGTTAGCGGTTACATAAACTGATAATTCAGTATCTCTAGTTTCTAGAATACACGTTGCAATAAATCGTTGCAATATTTTATCAACCATATTGACAGCACATGATGATACTAAATATATAGTAATATGATGCATTGTTATACCATACTGCATACTACATTATGTTCAATGCCTTCTGTACTAAATTATATCTTATACCATTAAATAGAATATACTATACTACATGCGCTACACTTGTATTACTACATTGTACTAAATGTACTATATTGTGCAGAACACATGCTATTCACTTGTAGAAAATATACATGCAGTGGATCGTTGAAGCTCAATTGATCTGCATATGTAATTATGAGCGACGATCAATTAACAAATGTTTACGTATTTACCTATCCACAAAACAAGATTCCCGGGCGTTTCGAAAGAAAAAAGAAAATACGATCGTAGGCGCAAGCGCGGGAAATTTTCAAAATGGAACACGACAGATCGAAACCGAGTACCGTCGAAGCCGTATCGCGTCAAGTATTTGCAGCACCTTATCAAATTCTCTCGTGAATCGCAATTGCTTACCTGAAACCTCTTGAATCTTGTTTCGTATTCTTCAGGCTTGTCTCTGTAAGATTTATTGTAGCGCGTGACATAGTCCTCGAACAGCTTAACATCTTTAGGGCTGACATCCGGGCCGACCCGGATCGGTATAACCAGAAAACACAGACTCACTATGACCGCCGCCAGTACTACAGTCTTCCTCTCCATATCGAAGGCGAAGCATGATTCTCTAACACGGTAAACCTCATGCCAAAGCAACGAACGCATACACAAGTGAATCGTCGTTGCATGACTCAAACTGATCTATGTATGTATACATTGTATGTATTTACAGACGTATCACTGCACGCGTGTATGTTTCGATATCACCAGGGCCGTACGAAGATCTAATTAGATTTACGACGCCGGTAGACCTATTTGTATTCTATGAGAAAAGAAAAAACAAATATACGTAACTCGTAATGTTCAAATTATTTATATATACGAATGATTACATTTATAATTTTGCTCCCACATACAGAAAAACTATTATTTAATAATTCAGATTTTCAACTACTGATAGAAACATTTATTTTATTGTATAAATTATACAGTCCAGTGTATCATCATTATATGCATGTATAATCCTATTGCTATTTGTACGTATTCTTTAAAAAATTGAAAAATAATCCATTTAATGGTAGTACATCGTCCCACATGATTTGAAATCCTATGTGTTTCCTAACCTCTGTTTTGACGTATAAATCAAAATACTGTATTAATATAAACCAACCTTAATCATTAATCGTTTTGTCCTGAAAATATAAAACGAAATTATCGTTAATAAAATTACATATAATAGCGTGTTTTTACATAATATAGTTTATTATAAGCATTATCTTGACTTTAACGCAGCGCACTGAGCAAGTTGGGCTACTTCCGCTTCCAGTCGAGTCTTTTGGATTTTCGATTCCTTTTGTAGCGCCAGCGTCAAACATGGACAGTCGTTCTATCTCAAAGAAGAGGAAGGTTGGTGAATTTTAGCAATTTATGATCAAACCTTTCAAAAAAATATGGCATCCGATGTATGAATGAAAGCAAGAAAGTGAATATTTCGCAGAAAAATAAGAGGATATCACACGTGAAAGATGCGGATGACATGGATGCTTTCAGCTGTTGTCTTATATTCGATATTTTGTGCTCATATGCTTTTCATTACCAATACTATCAATACGTTGTTTTCACGTTTATTCAAATCATTTTCGTTTAATATAAACTCGGGTTGGATGTATTAATTATCTGCTTGTTTAAGCTTAGTGGTTATTTGAAGTACATGCGTGTCAACAAACACTCTTTGAGGTTAACCTATACGTTAATTGAACAAGAATTCACAGAATGAGAGAGAAGTTGCGAATTGCATGGTTAATGTGAATTCGATTTATTGGTGAAGGATGTAGTATGCAAGAAAATTATTTATTTTTGATGTGTTATATCTTTTTTTAGTTTGTCGGAGATGGTGTCTTCAAAGCTGAGTTGAACGAGTTCTTAACTCGCGAACTAGCAGAAGATGGATACTCAGGAGTGGAAGTGCGTGTCACTCCTCATCGCACAGAAATCATTTTGTTGGCGACTCACACACAAAGCGTTCTTGGAGAAAAAGGACGTAGGATTCGAGAATTGACCTCCGTAGTACAAAAGAGGTTTAACTTTAAAGAAACACAAAATATCGAATTGTACGCTGAGAAAGTAGCAACGCGTGGTCTTTGTGCTATTGCTCAGGCAGAATCCCTGCGTTACAAACTGATTGGAGGTCTTGCTGTACGAAGGTAAATTTAAATATCTATTACACCCAACTAATCTAGACATTGTAACATCTTTGTAATATATATATGTATATTTGTTTAGAGCTTGTTATGGTGTTCTCCGTTTTATTATGGAATCTGGAGCAAAGGGTTGCGAAGTTGTTGTCAGTGGCAAGTTGCGTGGACAGAGAGCCAAATCGATGAAGTTTGTTGATGGATTGATGATCCACTCTGGCGAACCTACTAATGAATACGTCAATACTGCAACCCGCCATGTACTTCTCAGACAAGGTACTATGGGTTCACTCAAACAAGTCATTAACGAAGATTTCCCCATTTAAATCATTTTTCTTTCATTACAGGTGTGCTCGGTATCAAAGTAAAGATCATGCTTCCGTATGACCTTCAAGGCAAGACAGGACCCAAGAAACCTCTCCCAGATTCTGTTTCCATCGTAGAACCGAAGGATGAAATTTTCCCATCCCAACCTTCATCTGAAGTGAAAGCATCGAAAGACATGCCACAACTAACACAGCTTGCAGTGTAATTTATACACAATGAAAATAAATTTTTGAAACAAATGTTAACTTTATTTCTTTCCTTTACTATGAACCTGATACAATAACAGTAACATTACAATGAGAGAACAATATATAAACACCATAAAAGGTACGTTGATTTGTAATGATAATATTTAAAAAGAGAATTCGTCCTCATTGTTTATTTATTTGTGGGAATTTCAATAGATCGTGTAACTTCGTCAAGAGAATCGAGTTGTAGTTGAATTATTTAATCTTTGAAGATCAGCTAAATGTGATTAAAACTAAGTACTGTTTTATTATGAAGTCCATAGAATAACCCATATCTACATTAAATAATGAAAAACCGACTTATCAACTATTATATGCTATTTTAGCACGCGCTGAATACTTCTTGAAGAAAGTGGAGTGCACAAATATAGATGTAATTAACATATTTTTAAAAAGTACCAAAAATATATGTGATGTGAGGCACGATATACATTACTCAATATTTCCAATATTTTCCCGTGTGTATATAATGTGAATATACCTTCTTAACATATACACCATTCCAATAGGAATATTGGAATGTTACAATTAATAAAAACATACACATGCAAAACGTCTGAATGAAATCTAATGATGTAAGTTATAACGAGATTGTTATACTGTGGTTTACAATAATTCTGAATTATATGGTAGATCTTGATTCATTGTCAATAGTAGGCATTACAAAATATTAAAAATTTGGATACATAATTTGTATGAAATGTCTGTAAAATTGCCGTTATCATTTCTGGTATTCAGAGGTAATTAAAGATAATGGGTGAGTTTTCAGAAGGTCATGGTTTGATCAGTTTCATACAATTCTCAAACAATAAATCATAGGCTCCCTGTTGCTTTTGATATTTGCACACTTCTCGTCCTCGAATCATATTGTATGAAATTGTTATTGCATGGACCCGAGAACCCTAGGAAATCTTTAAGAATTGTTGCCTTGAAAATTGAAAATTATTGACGAACTGGAACCATTTGTTGTGTCAGCGACAATAGTGCTCCGATCATCCGCCGGACAATGTTTGGTACAGCTGGTTTCATCGAGATTGAACTTAGCCCATTTCTAAGTTCATGGAACACATTACGGGTAGATGGATTTCTCCGCGACGCGAGACGTAATTTCAAGAATTGGTAGTAGATAAATGGTGTTAATAAACTAGCTCGGTCTCTGTAAAAAGTTAATTATTTACAATACTTATAATAATGTAAATCTTTAAAGTATTAGTGGTGATACATACGTAAATACTAGAAGCACTGTAAATGGCAAGTAAATGATCTCGGATAACGCACATAGACGTAAAATGTTCCGAGATTGAAATTCGATTAGAGATACGAATAGACGGGCTCCCCACCAGCTGTTCTGTCCTAAACACTTCATTAGAAACAAACAAAATAAGTATTGGTTGTCACTGTAATGACCATGCATATATTACAGTTGCATTACTGTTATGTAATTTTCTGATACAACATGAAAATTTTCATACTTACATCAAGTAGTACAAGAGAGTAACTAGCAAAATGCATTAGAGCAAATAAAAATATAGGTGTTAACACCACTGATTATTAGTTGAGGAATAATAATTTAAAATTATTCTTATGTACCCTTATTGATGACTATTTTATAATGAAAAGGATACATATAACTGGAGCTGCATAAAGGAATATTAAAGAATAAAATAAATAATGGAAGGAATCTTCAAGAAATAACAGTTCCACGTACTGCCAGTTTAATGGAACACGTGGCACTCTTTGGTGTAGGCGCAGTGCATTTGTGGCTGCGTTGCTCATCAGAGCTTTGTAATAAATATTATATGGATTGCTAAAACAGTATGAAATTCAAAATTAAAATTCTGTACTTACATTTCTAGTTTAACAGAAAAAATATCATATAGTAACATACCCAAATATAGGAATCACATAACCAATAGTAAACAGAATTGTGAAAAGCCTTGTAACCCACAATCCAACTTTAATTTTATTGTCAATAACATGTTGTTTTAAAGCATTCCAATCTGTCCCTACGTATGGGGAATTGGTGGTTGACTCTGTACTAGCGGTATCTGCCATCCTACATGAAAACAAAACATTATTATATGTATCACAAAATACATGCTCATTCTAGAATGTATTTGTTCGACATACACTTAAAGAGACAAATCAAAACCTATTCAAAAATCGAAATACAAACTGTTCAAGCACATTAAAATGTAAATCACATCCTGTTTTCTAAAGTGAAAGCAGCTAGTTTGGCATCATTTATTAATGAATAACAGAAAATATTACTCCAAAGGACTAATTATATTTAACCACAGAAAAATGTGTTATTACAGCAAGCTCTTGCAACAACAGCATCAGACGTATGTAAATAAAACCGCAATGTACTAAATCAAATGTTTGCACAGCGCTCAAATTTGAAATTTGATTAAAAATTATCTTTACAAATGAAGTCAGGACGAGAGAAATAAATTGGAGTGTACTTACTTTGCGCAACGATAGAACAAATCTTCGTTCTCTTAGTAAAAATCTAAATTTCTACAAATATGCAAGCAACCGTTAATTGTGACGAATTCAATCGGCTCAGCATCTACGCACATTTACTGACCACGTATACTTCCCCAGGTACCTTAATAATTATCCTGAGTTTCGTTTTTAAGATTTCTAATTTCTCTGATAGATGGTGCGAATGATTCTTTGCCGTGAAAACGATTCTCCCATTTCACCGCGAGGTGGCAACGGAGATGAACATTTTCTCGCTGGTTCCCGTCAGAATCATTTATGATACTAAAATATTATGACATTGCTAAAAAAGTACAAAATCATTTGTGAGGTAAAACGTAAAATATGTATAATACAAAGTAGACTTTATATTATTAGTATTACCATAGCTTTGTATGTTTAACGTAGACGCAATATTTTTTATTAAAACAGGGGCGGGGGAGGGGTATTGGTAAATACTGGATAAATTATATAGTCATTGATATTTATTTATTACAATAATTAAGATAATACTGTACATTAATTGATTTAATCCTTGCAATCTTTGCAATCGTTTTAGGAACAATGTCTATTATAAATTTATTATAATAAATTGTCTTGCTACTTTTGATGAAAAACTACAAAATTGTAATATCACTATTTACGACTATAAAATTGTTTTCGTTATATACATAAATGTGTACAATAATAAATTACGGTTGTAGTAAAGTATCACTCACATGAATGAACTGAATATTTACGTAATCACCACGCCTATAGTAATAATTTAATTCATTGAAGGCATTGAACGAATAACGGCGATTTCCGTAACTGGGCCGGTCTCCAGCAGATATACAACCTGTTGTGCAGTCTTGCTTTTGAAGAAACAGTTGCATACATCAAGGAAACGTTTTAGTATACATATTTAACCGCTAGGTGGTTACAAAGTTACAATTTACAACGAAACTTTACGCCTTATCAGACAATGATGTCACACGCGTACAAGGTTTCTTTATCATCTGGAAAAAAATAGCAGTTGATTTGCATATTCATTCTTTTCTAAGAAAATGGTAAGAAAATTAAGCAAAAAATATTTTTACGTGCGTCAACTTTTGCTGGGAAAGGGCCCCCAATTTTCGCTGGGAAAAGGCTCATTCGAGAGAAGAAGGTTCAATGCAGCGCGCGCTGGTCATGATCAGACGAAATTATGCAGATATTTTGTAATATAAGTGTTAGAAGTAGGTCAAAAATTGATTAAGTGCATGCCACAGAATCCAAGCATTTTTATGCCTTTGGGATGAGTTTTCTAGATGAAATCGAGGACTCGGCGCGCTAGAAAATATTTCCAGCTACGAACTGAGCTATATTTTGTCTTGATTCTCTGCGAAATAAAGCCAAAAACTTGACGCACGTTTCAGCATGAAATTTTGGAGTCAGAATTCATGAGATCGATAATATAGAGTAAAAAAATGTGACAAGTTTATTCACTCTGTGTTTGGAGGCTGTGAACGGAAATTGCACAGCAGTTGTCGACCTACTGGCTCTACAAAAGTCACGTAACTACCGTTGGCCCAAGTATTTCACAAAATGTACTCTTACAGGCGCAACAATAAGTGTAAAGAAACTCTGGTATTTCTTCACAGAAAATATTCTTGAATGTATGGCAAAATGTTTAAACATAAAATGATTTGAATTGTATATATCATAAATGTTTTTTTATCAATGCTATATAGACAAAATTTCATTCTACATACTATTTCAGGTTATTGTTTCTTCGTGGAAAAGTAATTTTATTATATATATATTTATTACATAGATATATTTGAATAGTACAAAAGAAAAATAATTACTTAATTATTAATTATATATCACATCGTAGCGTAATTTCCACAAATCAATACAGAAGTTTTGTTGCCCAATCTAATATAAATAGTAAAATGTGTTACACGTATTTATTATTTATGGAATAGTGCGAGTGTGAAGAAAATAAATTACACAATAAATGGAGTACCCCAGTTAATCAAACCTAGGAAACAGCTGCTTCGAGTATATTTTCATCAATGTATGTAGTCGTACTTTGCGAGAAAAAGGCGGTCATTTTGGTATCAAGACCATGCTTTGAGTAGAATTTGGTCCCTATTTGCTATGAATTGGCCACCAAAATTTGTTGACAGATTCCAAGCCTAATGCGGAAACAAATGGCTCGGTATATTTGAGTGCAAAGTTTTCAGTCGCAATTCTATGCCAAATCCATGCCAAACCTTGCCCTCGTGAAGAGGGCAGGTCGGTCACACTAACAGCGTACACCATTGCTCTAAGAGTAAATATGGGGAAAAATCTGAGTAAACCTAGCTGTAGCAGGGAAGACGGAATTTTATTTACACTTCTAAATTATATAATTTTAAGTTTCATGTATTTTCAATCATTTAATTCCGTTTTCCCTCCTATAGCAAGGCTTACTTCAATTTTTCCTAATATTTGCTCTTAAAGCAAGGTTAGATTCCCTTCTAGTGCGACTGACTTCCCTTTTCACGAGGGAATATAATTGCATTTGGCATATAATTGCGACTGCAAACTTTGTACTCAAATATCGAGCCTAATGCGGAAACAGATGGGTCGGAATTTGTCGACAAGTTTTGGTGGCAAATTCATAGCAAATTGCTTTCTGGTCGATAAGCAACCCCTAATGCATTCATTCCCTTGATAATAATGTAAGTTATGAATAAGACACGCTTAATTGATTTAAAGGCGCTACGGTATAACGGTAGCACTCTTATGCCGAGGAGGAGAGGAAAAGTAGCTCAAAAGTGACTGGGGACTAGAAGTTCTTGTCGTGCTTATTTAATATCTTTCAGTCACGAGCGTGCGTTTAGTATGACAATTCGTCTGTACTGTGGAGCTCACAAATTCACGTGTTACGAAATTGCGAGGAATCGGCATTGAAACATGATGTTAATCGGCTCCATTTTTCTTCTAATCGCGAGTGTCCTCGCGTATCGGAAACCCAAAGAAAGTTGGCCCCTTTCTCTCGTTCGATTTTTCTACCATCTAAAGTACAACTACTTAGGTGCCAAAGAAATCATAATTGATTGGGTCAACGCAAAACACAATAAAAATGGTAAGTGGAACTAATTCGTCCAAAATATTATTAAAATTTTATGAACTGTTTAAATTTTTAAAAATTGTATTGCGCGCAAAATCTATTGTATTCCCGATCATTTTGTAATCAGAAATACAAACTTTGCTTTGTCAGTCGTATTTTAGATGCCGGATTTTATCGCCATATTCAAAATAATGAGAAATTTCTGCCTTGGAAATGTTTAAAATACACGAAATTTTTCACATACGTGTAGCCCGTGTAGATGATGTCAATGAATACTCACATATTCATTGTATTCACATGACTAATTTCTCATACATGCATAATTGGAGACATCATTTTAATAAATCATGAATGTACCGAACAAAGTACATTTTTGTAATTAAGCAATTGTAATTAATTATTAATCGTGTAAAATTAATTTGGTTTTAGTTTGCCCCCCTCAGACTGGTAGAATTGCTATTGTAACAGGTGGCTCTAGAGGAATTGGGGTTGAGGTGGTTAGAATGCTTTTAGAACTTGATATGGAAGTGATAATTGGTAAGTAGGTTGTATATAAACCACTGATGTCAATTTAATAATATGCAAATTCTATTTGAGAACTAATAGTCTAGTATGCATTTAAAATACAAATATGCAGCTTGCAGAACACCTAGTGCTGGTGAGAAAGTAATTCAACAAATTAGAGAGTCTGGTGTTAAAAGTGGACATGCAAAGGTCTACAAACTTGATAATGCTTCTTTAGAATCTGTGAAACAGTTTGCTGCACAGATAAAAAGAGACTACACAGAAATTCATGTCTTGATAAATAATGGTAGAGTTCATTTTTATTACGGAATTTTATTAACAGTTCCAAAGTACCATTTCATTAACATAATATTCATGTACATGTATAATTTAACCTTTTCCAGCTGGTATCATGTTTATTCCTTATACGGAGACGATAGATGGGTTCGAAGGACAATGGGGTGTGAATTATTTATCACACTTTTTACTAACAATTCTTCTATTACCATTATTGAAAGCTGGTGGTGTCAAAAATTCGCAACAGTCCAGTAGAATCGTTAACGTGAGCTCTTGTGCACATCTCCTGGGTAAAATCAACTTCAACGACGTCAATAATAAGTATTGTTTTACTCTTTAGACTAATTATATTTCCATTATTAACAATTCATTGTGGTACTTATCTAAACCTTGATTTCCAAATAGACAGCGATTTGTCACTGAGAAAGCATACGGTCAAAGTAAACTAGCACAGGTGGTATTTACTACAAAGTTGCAAAAGCTACTCAAAGAAAGAGGCTATAATATAAACGTGTATTCCGTACATCCTGGTATAGTGTTCACAGATCTTTTTGTACATACTCTCATTTGGAAATACAAATTATTATTACAATTTATTTTTAAGGTAAATCGAAATTAAAGAGTTAGACTACTGTAACTATAAAAATGCTAAGTGTCCCATTAAATCACCTTTTATTTTAGTATATTACAAATTAGTGAAAACAATTATAAACATTTTTTTTTATTATTATGAAGGCTGTCAAAAGGCACTGCACTAATGTTTTGTTTTACTGAAAAGATTTTTTCCTTCACAAAAAGTGTTGCTCCTAAAGATTTCTGTTAATGCGTGCAGAAATTTTGGCTGTATTCACATCAATACAGATTAAGATATCATGTAAACCGTTTTACAATTAATGTAACTGCGAAATTAAGCAACATTTTCAAACTTCTTGCATTTCATTCTTGAGTTTTCAAATTATTACTTAAGTGGAAACAAATTTTTTAATTTTTGGTAATTTTACAGTAGTCTGACCCCTTAAGATATATATACTGTATAAGTTTAAAAACTAGATACTTGATAAAGAAGTATGTTTTTAGAATCCAAAACAAGGAGCTACTTCCATCGTATATGCAGCCGTAAACGAAGCAATTGAAAATAAGGGTGGTATATATATCAGTAACTGCCTTCCTAGTCCTCAACATCCAGATACTTTGGATTCATCTGTTCAGGACAAGTTAATGGACTTGTCTCTTCAACAAGTACAGCATAAAAGTGTATTCGAGTATGTATAATGATGGTACAAATAACTATATCAACTACATTTGAAATTGAACACTGTACTTGATTATTAATATTACAAAATAAATGACTATTTAATTTATAAATTAATATAATCCGTTTCATTAATGAGAAACAATTTGATACACAAACAAACGTGTAATTTTAAGTATAATTTCTTTATTTATATGGAATACTTGCTTGGAAAATTTATAAACATTTACAATCAATTATACAACATACAATTGTTGAAAAACTTATCAATTTGAAATTCCTATAACATACTTCTTGTAAAATCCATTCCTAATAGCACACTGAAAATTGTACGTTAATGAACACATGAAATAGTCGAATAAACTCGAGGCGACCTATAAAAATCTTGCATGAAATGTAAAAAAATTATTCGTCGTTTAAATCGCTTTCTACATCCGCAAATTTGATTTTTAAAAATGATATTATTTTAAATGATTCGGCAATAAGCATTTTTAATATCTTCTACGAGTTACATATTTAAGACAACAATCTTTTGTTGATAAAAAGTTAGAAAGTCCCTCATTTTACAATTACAGTTTTATCCATGTACGAACTGATATGTCTTTATCAGTACAATTTAATTACAAGTCTTATTTTCTGTTCAATAATGTTTAAAATTTACAGTATATGTTATTAACATTGAACATGTTATTGCACAGTGACAGCAATTTGAAGTTTTACTTTTCCGGTTGAAATAACTTAATTGCACAAGAATCACAATGTTCTTTAGTATATTATATTATTATGTATTTAAATAAGACAGATACACTATAAGTTTCATGATTAACAGAAAAATCATTCTATCCATTTCACACATACAATTCTAGTTTCAATATTATCGTTAACTGTTTCAACTACGGATAAGTGTAATATTATTTGTAATTACAAATAATATTTTTTAAAAAGGATATCATTCATATAATGATCGTATTTTATAAATATTAGATTTGCTTGACATCTAATGGTCGTAGAGAAACGGAGGAAATCAAACCAAAAAGTATGACGTGCACATTATCATCTAATAAAAATGCATACTTATGGTATACCTATATATAAATTTATTACAATGTAATAGGTACAAGGACTAGAGCAATGTGCTAAAAACATTGTGATATTAATAAAATATAGACAACAATAAACTATTCATAAATAATAACATTAAACAATGCATAAATGGAACAAGCAATAATTCTTTGTTGCTTTGAAACCATGAATAAAATCTTAAACAAATACAACAAAACTTTGGTTGTATAAATCCTGCTACTGAGAACTGTGTACTTTCCTAGCGTAATCAGCATTGATGATAGATATAAAAAATGATTGTATAATAATGTTTGTTAATTATTATATGTTAAAAACGTATAGAATCAATTGCTTTCAAATATCAAGCTTCGGTAAATCTTTATAGCAATGTAATAAATACTTAGACGTATATTGCACATTTAAAAAAATTCTGACAATATTAGGCTTACAAGTGTTTAGTAAAAACGTTATATCCACTGTGATGACTTCGAATTCAGTCATCAAATTTGAGATATTTATTTGTACTTTCCAACACAACAAAAGATACTATAAAAAAATATAGTACAATTCTATTTATGGAAATGTTGTTAAATGCCCACAGTACAGGCCCGAAATTATTTATTATTCGTATAAAGTAACCATATAAAACTGTAACGAAAAATCTCCGTCAATTAATTTCTATGAAAGCATACTATTTTTTGAACAAATATTCATCAACACATTTAAAGTTCATTTTCGTTTCAAGTATTAAATACTTTTTGCAACAAAACTGTCGATATAATTTATACTATATAACACTAGATGCTAACATACAATATCAAAGATGTGCTGGTACGAGAATTGTCTTTTCTTTTAATTCTAAAAGATTGATTAATATTCTGTTCAACCTCCATTGTCTATAAAAACTGTATGAGTCTCCTACATGCATATGCAGCAAATGAAACTTCGTGTTTTGTTAAATGACTTAATATTATATATAAAAGCTACTTAAGAAAGTCGACTACAACCACAGTTACTTGTATCACCGATTGCTGTTGTCTTTCCATTTATCGATGTTGTATTTGTTTCATATCTAGGTAGTTCCTTGCTACGTGCTTGCTAAAATATTCATTGACCTAGATATAATTCAGTCCTAGGACAGATGTTTCTTAATAAGTAAATTAATCAATCGGTTGTTCAATTACCTCCATGAGTTCAGCTGCAATTTCCATGAATAATCGTTCTACATTTTCTGCTTCTTTAGCAGACGTTTCCAAAAAGTACATTCCATGTCTTTGTGCAAAATCTTCTCCTACATGCATTGGTATTTCTCTATCCTCCCGATCAATTTTATTCCCTGTTAATCGATCGTACACAATAAAACAAAATAATAATAATAATAATAACATTCTACCACAGAAAATACATAAGACATACCTACTAATATCCTAAGAACTTTGTTACTTGCATATTCTTCAATTTCTCTCAACCAATCTGGTAAACAATCAAATGTAGGCTGACAAGAGATATCGTATACTAAGATTAGAGCATGAGCTGATCTATAATAACTTTGAGTTATTGAACGAAACCTTTCTTGTCCAGCAGTGTCCCAGATTTGAAGCTAAAAGAAAGTCCACAATAATTATATGTAGCATGAACTCATTCCAAAAAGCATATGCTGCTACCTTGGATGAATCATAATGTATTACATCATACGCATACCTTAACTTTCTCATTTTCAACTTCTACGGTCTTAATCATAAAATCAACACCTATTGTTGCACCCTGACCAGGTGGAAATAATCCCTGCAAACAACACACGCATTTTTTCATTGTTGACAATATACAGAAAAAGAAATTTATATAAAATTCACAAAGATTAATAATACAAAGTGTCGTTACGACGGATGTTATGTTTATATCGAAAATTTCGAATAACGTTATAAATTTTATTCTCTATGGAGTAATCTTACATCTATTCACGACACGAATAACATATAAGAACTATAGTAGAACTAATAAACGGTGTGTATACCTGGGTAAATCTACGCACGAGGCAGGTTTTGCCGACGCCCGCGTTTCCCACGAGAACAACTTTAAAGAGAAATTTATAATCCTCCATCACACATCTGTACCGCGTTACGGTCAGGAGTCCTGTGCAAAACTAACGATGCATTTGACGAGCACGACACAAGTGCAATTCTACACGATCGCTCACCGTTCACGGTGATTCGAAAACTCGTGTGCGCGATATATGCTTCGAACAAAATCTACACTTTTCTTTTCGAACGCGCCAATGAAAAATGTCCATTCACGGCATTATTCCTCGTTCGTCGTTTCTCCGCGGTTCACTGAACACACGGCGCTTCATTTTCACAAAGTAAAAAAAGAACTCGCGCTCAACAGAAATCGAGATCCGCATGCGAGATACTCTTCCATTCTGTCAAAATGACGTTTTCTCCCGACCCCGCCATTGACTCATGACGTTGCCTCGTTTTAGAGATCATTAAGAGCCCGTAAGATCACGCGTAACAATATAGAACAATTTAAGGATTATGTCATTAGCAATTCTCTTTCCTCAGCAGATAATTAATACGCCCCATTTAATATCCCACGTAAAAGAACAGCTTACGAATTTTATTGGATTATTCATTCACGCACGTTAAAAGTTCGAATGAATTTTCTATGGATTCGATAGTTACTTGTATTCTGCAATTTATGGTGTGTTGCAAACAGAATGTTGGTAAACGTGTGTTACATGAATGGAAATATTTCATTTGAAATTTCGTATTATGCATACAGTATTGAAGTCTGCTTTCATTTTATTTGTTCATGTAAATTCTACAATTTAAATATGTGCGGCTTTCTCATTTAGTCCGTGCATTCTCTATACACGGTAAATTCCGGTTGAAAATTATTTATATTCTCTTCACTGTATGAAAAACATACGTTAAATCTGCTACCGTAGCTGAAAATTTGTAGCATTTGAGATATTTGATTTCTTTAAATTCTTGTGGCATTTTAGATGCTTTTTTAGCATATCCTGTAACTAAGAAATGAGAATTAATTGGTCGATAATTATTTTTTACTATGTTTTCATTGTTTGAAGTTATTATTTAAGAAATTAATATTGCTTACGATTAATGAAACGTATTTAATTGTATAAAATGTTGTAGAAATAATATACCGTTGCATTTAAGAGGTTCTGCCAAGAGAATCGTAGCCAAGGAAGAAATAATATATTCGCGTCTAACTATTGAGATTAAAACGGAAATAATTTTGAAAATTAGAAATTTTACTTTTTCTTTTAAATTAGATTCTCTAAAAATTGTAAAAGTGTCTTTAAGAAATATCCAAAATCTATAAGAATCATAAAAATTGTTGTTGGACGGTGTTATTAACCGCTTTGCATTGTATTGTGTATGTTCAAATTAATCGCGGTAATGAGAACGTGCCTAAATTCTTCAATTTTGCTCACCAGCGACGCGTCCGGGATAATCGTGAAACTTTGCTACACCAAGCAAGCTGGTTGTACCAGAGTTTGTAAGGAAGCCCGTGATTGGTCGTTCCCTGAAATTCAACCGACAGATCGTGGAAACTCACCAATCGCGACGACGGTTTTATACCTGTAATCCCGTTAGAAGGTACAAAGGAATGGCAGCCATTTTACGTGGATATCCCGTTCGGTGTAAGCAGTGGAGTCCGCGTGATTATCGCGAAAAGTCAAAATAATCGTCGGTTCGGGATATTCCTGTCGTTCGAAATGCGTTAAAGAAGGTAAATGTTGACCAGTGTTGCTTATGGTGTTCACGGTGGTACTCGCCGGTTGCACGTGAAGCCAGTGAAACCGAATGTCGTTCAAGTTCGCTGAACGGGCGTTCAGGAAATCCAGATGCGTGCTCGCTATTCGTATACACTTCGGTATTTGTGCTGAACTTCTAGAACGTGCGTGAACATTAAGAAAACGGTGCCACGAAAACTACATAGTTTTCGGAAGCGTAGAACCCCGAGGCAAACGAAAAAAAATCAATATGTGTCTAAAGTCTATCAATTTCTCGTGAAAAAGGTTCCAGATAATATTACATAAATAGAAACAGTTAATGTGCTAAATTCCTCTTATCAATTCGGGCTCGCTTTAAGGTCAACGATCTCGTTTGCTCGTTTCGCTAGAAACGATTTTCTCCGAATTTTTGTGAGCATGTCCTAATCGTTTTTGTTCTACACGGTTCGGTAAAAGTGTAATAGCTTTAACCGCCTTAGAAAACTAAGGAGACGCGTCGCATAGATTACTTTCTCGTATAAAATCCTTACCTACTGGAGTTTCTTAATTTTGCTGCGGTGTCATGTGTATGTAATGATGACTAATGTTTATTCAGTTGTTCATTAAATTTTAATATTGACAATTTGCGAATATATTTGTATTTCCACGATATGAATACACGAACATTCGAATAGCATCGTATCTGTGGACAATAAGATTTATAATTAATTCATGTTTAAATTGTACTTAACACTTGACCTGCTGGAAGCCTGTTCATACAATACTATTAATTAATATAATAGTTCTATTGTTTTAAATGACTGTGCCATATTTGGAAGTTCAATGATTTTCTTCTGAATAAAAATACCAAAAGAAACTTTATTCGTGACTACCTTATTGGTCAATGAATGAAAATTGCCATCACTATTCAAAATGTTATTAAGAAGCCTCAATTGTTAATATTTGATCTTTGAGTGATTATTTGTGATTACCTACTCAGGTGGAATGTTAAGTCTGTGAAGTTTTTCTTGTTAAAAGTATCTTAGAAAACCATAGCAACATAGTTGCATCGTAAGATAGATCAATAAACTCACATGGTTGAATTTAATATGTTAATAAAAGATGAATAAGATACAAGTGTTCCTTTCATTGCCTTCCCATAATGTAAAAACGTGTTTGTTTACTTAACACCTGTTCTCTCTATGTCATAGTGTAATTACCACTGTCCATTTGACGAAGATTTGTTGCGCTTCTCAACTGGCGACATCATGACGTCAACAAAGTCTAAGGAAATAGCGGATGAGTATATCTCATCGCTTTCCGACCTGACTATCAATAGCAAGCCATTGATTAATATGCTTACTATGCTGGCCGAGGACAACATGGAACATGCACCAGCAATCGTACAAGCGGTCGAGAATCATCTGCAGAAGGTTACTTATTCATTATAATTATAGTAGAGAATATTTCTATGTATAATGGAAAATTGCCTTCATATCATTGCCTTTATGTAAAATATAAATTTTCTGCATCACTTGCACGAGATAATACACATTTAATTCCTTTTTGAATAGTTTTAAAACGTTGAAAATAATATCTTTTATTCTTCAATTATCTGAATTTTCTACTTTTTTAAATTGCACCAACCTATTTTTATTATAAATACATCAAATCTGTAGTATAGTTATTGCAATATATGTTTAACATAAATTATTATTGTACATATAATTTTGGGGAGCAAAACTTCCTAAAATCGGTCACGCCCGATTTAGCTGAAATAGTCTGTATAAAAATGATTTTTACAAGAAGGAATTTTGGCAACTCAGAAATTAAAATCTAAAATTTTTAAAAACCCAAACCTAACTCAGACCAAAAATTCTTCTCGCAAATATTGCTTTTATCTAAAAATAAAAATTACAGGGAGTGACACTAAGATGTTAACAACCTTTTTTGCAAACTTTGGGTCTTAAATTTCGAGTCGCTGAAAATCCTCCTTGCAAATGTTGTTTTTATGTAAAATGAAGGCAGTTGCAAAATTTCAGCCAAATCTGGATGTGACCAGGTTTCAGAAGTATAGCCTTTGTAGGTACATTCAAAATTTATTCCTTGTATTTTGTTTAGTAATATCTAGTATTAATATATCTTTATTGTCAGTAGTAACAAAGCGCTATGTTTCATACCCTCTTTTGTTTAATCATGTATAAAATGTTGTAACTATGTAATTACAAGTTATTACTTACAGGAAATACAAATATAGTTGTTTAAAGCTTATATTGGTGTAATGTGAAAATAAGCTTTTCATTATTTTATTCCAGATATATCACTTAAAAGATATATACTTTGGGAGACAAAGTAAATTAATTTTTGAAGAGTTAAAATGTTGTTCTAAAGTATAGCATTCATGTACGCACATACTGCATTTGATTTTTCTTTTTTTTTATATTAAATTGATTGTGGTATGAAATGATGGCTTCAATTCGTCAATAATTTCAAACTCGGATATAAATGAAAGTATATGTTTTGTTTTAATAGGTGAGAAGTGACATCAAATTACCTGTTCTGTATCTGATTGATTCAATTGTGAAGAATGTGAATGGGGCATATTTAAATCTCTTCACACAAAATATTGTAAACACTTTTTGTGGAGTGTTTGAAAAGGTATGTTCTTCTTGCATATATATTATTTACTTTGTATATGCCATATCTATTTTCGAAAAGAGGAAAAAGAATTACAGCCATAAGATTATCTTATCCCCTGTGACGTTATAAGATAATTGTTTAATCAATACTGGGTTATTGAACTATCACTTCCTTGCAAAGTTGTACAATTGACATTTTCCCTGGGAGAAAGAATCTATAGACGATCCAAGAATAATAATGTTTGCATAAATAAACAGGTGGATGAGAACACACGAGCTAGTATGTGGAAGTTGAGGCAAACATGGAACGACGTTTTCCCTGCAAAGAAGTTGTTTTCCTTGGATGTACGGGTACAAAGTATTGATCCTGCCTGGCCGATCACTGCCTCCCCTACTAGTGTTTCTTCAGGATCTATTCATGTCAATCCTCGATTTTTCTCCATGGTAAGAAGAATCATTTTATAAATTTTTCCTGGGGCTCTTACTACTGCTCGGATCTACGAACATAAGTACTCGGTAGAGGTGTACTCGATGGTCGGGACGGATCAAGATAAATCGAGTTGTCAAAAATTTTTTTTGTCAAAATTTTCGAGAATCTTAATATGTTCGGGAATAATCCCGAAAATTGTTGAGAATCGCGATACATTCTAGAACCCGAATATACTTGGGAATCCCGAAATTTTCGAGAACTTGTCCCGATCTCGAATAGAATTCTCGTCCCATCTAGATTCAACATTTTCGGGTTCTCGTATGCCTCTAGTATTTGGATACCCACTGAACTGAGATCCCAGTATTCGGATAACTACTTAATTAAGATCCTCGTATTCTTATATTCAGTTTTCGAACTGGAAATCGAGTTGGAGACGTACTCGGATATCGAGCTAGTAAGAGCTCCTATTTCTGTTGTGCTCATTAGTAATTTTATAATAATGTTTCTAATCACTTTTAGCCTCAACAATCCACAACTTCGGTCGTGTCTCAACCAATAGTAGCGCCTGTTAAGCTGCCTCCGGGTGACCCCGTGACACCGACAGAAGCAGTGATGCGAGAACAGTTACTAAAGAAACAACGAGAACTATTAGAGTTACAGAAGAAAAAAATTGAATTGGAATTACTTCAAGCTAAGGCTAATTTGGAACAACAGCAACGGCAACTTGATAAACAGGCAGGAAATTTGAAAGCTGAATTGGTAAGTGATTGACTGCGATTGGTAAGATTGACTTTTTATAGAAGAAAAATAAAATGCACGAGATTGATAAACTATGTTTATTTTGTACTTAGGTTGCGGCTACGACTCATGTTACACCCAGCGTGGATACTACAACGCAAGGAAAATCTGTCGCACTTACGGTGCCACCTCAAACACCAAAACCAGTAGCAAAACAGGTAACTAATTACACAAAAAATATTCTAAATTTCTGTGGGGGAAAAAGTGTCCATTGCTTTTCTAAATAACTTTTGTTGTCTTTATAGTTTTTAGCAGCGACTGCTTCACTTCTGAAAAATGCTGGGACGAACAATGGTCCACGAATAGCGCCAGCTAGTAGTATAGCAGTAGCATCCGCTAAGCCTGTGTCTCGTGATCCAAGATTAAAAACAACACCAGCTCAAGATGTTGCAGTATCCAGCATGGATCCTCGGCAGCGAATAAGTACACCAACACAAAAGGATACGCGGGGTGAAGGCCAAACGCAGCTAGCGGCAAATACAAACACTGTACTTTCAGATCAATTAAAACAGCAGTTACTTTCGAAACAGGCTGTGACTAGCACTATCAACAAGTCTCCAACAAATCTTGCCGGCTCCGATACTGCGACGATAAACGCTAGTAATAACAATAATGCTAATACGAACCTCAACAATAATAATAACAATAAAAATTTCAGTGGTAACGCAAATAAAGATGCTGTGTCGCATCGAACAAGTCAAAAGAAAGACCCTCGATTGTCTAGTAATAGTAGTGGTAACCTAAACAGTAATAGTTCCAAAGGTTCTCAGATTCTCTCTGAGCTAATTAGTAGTTCGGCAACGTTGTCCGTGAGCTGTAGGGGAAGTGGGAGCAACGATTCCAAGGCGAAAGACTCGAAGGGCTCCAACTCACGGAGCTCTTCGTCGTCGACGATCGACAAATCTTCCACTTCCTCGAAGTCCTCGCATAGGAAAATAGTTAACAAGTCGCGATCTAAGCAACCTCAGACATCTCCGAATAAGATACCGAAAATCGACAGAGACGTAAGTCCTGTTAGGTCGAAATCTCGTGAAAAGGACAGTGGAGACAGTTCACCACCATCCTCGCGTACCTCTCCCCAATCCTTTCAAACCTCTAAAAACCGAAAGAAGAATACGAAATCGAGAAAGCGCAGTCCAAGTCCTCCATATCGAATTCCCAGGCGTAACGATACAAAGTCGAATTCAAGTGTAAGCAGTTCCGGCGGTGTCACTGAGGAGGAGCAATCTGGTTCACTGATAGTCTCTCCTCCTCATCCGCCCGCGTTCAAAGAAATTCGTCCAAACGCTAGACAAAGAAATTACGTAAGGCGAAACAAGGACGGCAGTCTTAGCCCCGAGCGGTCTCCAGCAAATGCTGGAAACGGTCAAACCGCTGCGGAACCAACTTTGGAGTCATCCAGCAAAGATGAAGACTTGAGAGCAACGCTACCTCTTCCAGGTGCAACTTCCTCCGTGCCAGAAAAGAGTGAGTCAATAACTTGAATCCTTTCATATCTATATTTGATAAGCCTATTGCAGATAGAAAATATACATATATATATATTGACTTGATTTTACATTGTTCGATGGTGGTGAGTTCACTTAATTAATATGTAATAGAACCTGGATCTGTTTTCCTAACTTGCTTTCGTTAATGCCGCACCTTTTACTTGAAATATTTGTGAACAAGGTATTCAGCTCTAGTATCGATTACAATATTGAAAAGGGACGAAATATATGTAAACGTGTATTATTTATAAGTAACATGTATCTCTCCTCTTGAGCAAAGCACAGATTCATTATTTTACAAGACATAAAACTAGCATGCAAAAGAGGATGCAAAGATCCTACGTGCTGGTAAAATTAAAACATATGCGTATGAAACTTGATAATCGTTGAACAAGGTGATTCATATTGTTTTGAAATGTTTTTCAGAAGAAGACTTAGATTTACGCGTGTTGCCACCGCCGGTTAATGCCAATAAAAGGCAAAATTCAGAACACATGGAACCATCTATAACTAAGAAAACAAAGACCGAGAAATTTGACGCGTATGTATTTTTATGCATTTCTCTTTTCCGGTTTTTTTTTTACTTTTTTAGAATGATATAGATACTGAACACTAACTTTGCATGCTTAACGTTGCAGATTATTTGGAAACGAGGATGTTGATCTACGTACTCTAACTCACCCGAAAGCTGGACGGCCGCCGACACCTCCTCCACCTGTGATATCGGGTGAAGATGGCAAGGATGGATGGGCGAAGTTGAAGACACCATCAAAGAACGACAGGGATAAGCAAGCCAACAATACCGACGACAAACGCGATAGTAGAGACCGTAATAGAGACAGACTAGGCAGGCTCAGGCTTTACAATAAGCTACCGGACGATCCTAAAGAAAGAAGAAGAACACTGTCCAATGAAGATCAAGATAACAGGCCAGGTCGAAGAGGGCGGGAGAATGACAAGCCTGAAAGGAACGAAGACAGAAATATTGAGATAATAATGAAACAAGCCGCCGAACAGTTGAATCAAGGCTCTATCACTAAAACACAATACAACACTCTGATTCAAGAGGTTCTACATATGAGCGAGGATCGCAAGTTGAGAGCTGCACAACGTAAGGAGAAGGAAGTGGGTTCAATTGTCTGGGAGAAAGGTGTAAATCTGGATATAGCTAGTTCAGGTGATCGTGCACCGACCTTCAGTCCTTCGAGCGATAAAGAAGTTATGAGGAGCAAAGATCATCCACTTCCACGGAACACAAATGGTCCGAGATGGCAAAATCAACCATGGCAACAACCAGGACCGTGGGCCCATCCGCCAGGTCCAGCGTATGGTCCTCAAGGACACTTCAATTCGGACTTCAGACCTGTTGGTCCATGGCAGAATCCAAGACACTTTGGGCCAATGCGACCAGACTATCAATATCACGGTGGTTTTAATCATAATCTCGGTCCGAATCCTCGTTTGGGACCGGGAATAATGGGACCTATGGGACCAAACGGGCCTCTCATGTCAAATCTTCTGCCGAACGGTCCAATCGGTCCAATGGGCATGCCTAATCCGCCCCTATCATTATCAGGCATAAACGGTCCCGGAATCATGATAAACAATGGGCCAATATCGAATCTTATGTCGAACCCAAACATAGCTTCTTTAGCCACAAGAAATGTATCGCCAAGTTCATCCTCGAAATTCGATCTTGAAGACGGAGACCAAAATTATTCGAGTACAACCGCAAAGAATTCGAATGCTCACAGCCGTGGTCTACCACCGCCAGATCCGAAATTGTTAGATGAAATTGCAAGAGATACCATGAAGTCTATAAACATTGATAACATACCGCGCGAAATTAGATATTATGGACAGACCGGAGTAGTTTTCATGAATTGGGACGATCCGAGGGAGATTGGATTCCAGGATGGTATAAGACGGATTTTAATCGATGACAAAGATACTATAACTTGCGCATTTAATGATCAATACAAGGAATTCATGTACGAAGGTGAAGTTCACAGGTATGTGTTAAGATATTCAACCAGTCTACTCACTAATGTGCATCTTTGAGAAATTAATAAATCACTTAACGTTGTTTTCAGGATTAAATTAGGTGCGCCAACGAGAGAATTGTATGTTGATGACCGGTGGTATGAATGTTACTTCGGCGGTATGCCTATAACAATAGATCTCGGCGGTAAGAAAGTCAGTATCAAGCTCGAAGGACCTCCGCCGCAAGTCAAGATTGGTACTGTAAAGAGAACCGACTTAGTAGTCGCCAAAATTAACCTTATCATTAATGCCAGGAACATGGTGCCGGTGTTTTTGGACGCGAAACCACAAATGTAAATTTTCTTTATATAACTACGCGCGTTATTTGATCTTAATTAGAATGAAATTTTAATATTAAAAATCCATTGAATTTTTACAGTTTTGAAATCGAAGGAAAGCCTCATACGCTTGAGTTTATAGACTCGCTGCAAACAGTTCTTTTGAACGGACGTCCGTTTAAAGTTGAGTTCGGAGGACTGCCGAAGCCTATTATTGTTAGGGACAAGAAGCATTTTATAAGATTTTCGGTGTTGCCACGAGACGTTCGGCCCGGTTACGTTAAAATCGCTGGTATGAGAGGCGAGGAACCAATCGAATCGCCGCCTACACCGCCACCGATTGTGACACAGAAACCAAAAGTGGACGCGGCCGCTGCACCAGCGCAATTCTCTACCGTTGAACCGGAATCAACCTCGCAGGACGGCTCTGACCTTCGGTCTACTCCTAAACCGGGTAAATATTACATTGATAGAATAATATTTACAGTTCCTCGGTGCGAGTTATTGGGCGTAGCTTCAGTGTATATTTCTATGGAACGTTTCATTAGTCTTGTAGCCAAAATTCTCTTAATTTCAGACTTGCAGTTGGATATGTTATCTTCGGTATTACCATCTGCGATGGCGCCAGCATCTGGTTTGTCTTATCAAGCAGAACCAGCGGAAAATCCGCCGGCAGCTGCTCCTGCATTGTCCTTACCATTGAACATGAACGAGCTATTCCAGAGGCTCGTTGAAACGGGTATTGTACCAAATCTCACCGAGCAAAAGAAACCAGAGGAGGAAGAAAAGAAAGAGCCGGAGATTATCCCTGTCTCGTTCGATAAGCCAGAGACTCTGAAAGTGTAAGCTTATTTCTGCGAAAATGCATAAGATCGATGTTTAGCGTTAGTTAAGATCGCATTTTTCGGGTCTAATATTTTTAGTTTCCGTTGATATATGTATAATTGTACATTTTGCAGTAAACAACCGGCGATTGCAGCAGCATTGTACAGTGGCATGCAGTGTAGCTCGTGCGGTGCTAGATTCGCGCCAGAATTGGCGACTCGGTACAGTCATCATCTCGATTGGCATTTCAGACAGAACAGACGAGAAAGGGATTCTGCCAGGAAAGCTCATTCACGGCCATGGTATTACGATGTTAGCGATTGGATACAGTTTGAGGAAATCGAAGACCTGGAAGATAGAGGTACAGGATTTAAAAATTGCATACTTCTGAATACGGTACTCTCGTTCATTAATTCGCCTTCCCCTTCATCTCTTTCGAACAGTTCTTCCACTATTGAGCACGCATGTTCGCGTTCGTATTTCAAAATCGACTCCCCTAATAATTCGTTCACTAAATACAAAAAATGATACACATCTTTTATTGCAATGCACACAAATTGATGTCATAATTTTCTTCATTATGGACAACTAACTAGTGCGTTTGTTGTTTGAACAATTGGTAGGGTTACTTCATTTCGTAGAAAAATATTCTCCTAGATTCGTATACCGAACTATGGAAGAGAGTACTGTACTTGGTATAATTAAAATGTCTAATGTATTCTTTTCTTTTCAGCACAAAGTTGGTTTGAAACAGAAAAGCAAACGGCGGATACAGAAGGTATTGCAACGGAAGAGTCACCTCAGGAAGCATTGCAACCTAGTGTTCCTACAGGATCCGACGAGGATTCCAGGTGCCAAGTGTGCCATGATGCATTTGAACAATTTTACAACGAAGAGAAGGAGGAGTGGCATTTAAGACCGGCGATTAATTTCGAAGAAAAGAATTACCATCCACTGTGTCTAGAAGACTACAAGGTTCGTACCTTTTCTGTTGTAATAGGATGTGTGTCGACTATTTTCCGTCATATATTCGAGCAATTACGTATGGGTATAAGTTTATTAACGAATTTTCTATTTGTTGCATTCTTACAAAAAAATAGGAAAAGAGTCTTGTGGTATGTGCTTATTAATAATAATTCATATATTGCACTGTTTCTTCACGTATAGATATAGTGGAAGTAATTAGGCACTGATGAACGTAAAGTAAAGGTTGCAATATATATTTCAGTTCATCTTCTCCCTTTCCATAGAATTTTTGTTCATAGAGATATAGATGTGTTACTCAGTTCTTGTTCGTGTAGATTTTTAGAATTCCGAAAACATAGTAATGACAACGATGGTAAACTTATTGATATGTATTGAAACTTATTAAGTACATATTGCATCGTAATGGAAACATCCCTAAAATACTATATACAATTTATTTCACTGTGTTTGAAAGACGAATATGTCCCTCAAGTGATGTTCACATACTATGGATAATCCTGTATATATGTTAGTACAATGTAGAGAGTGAAAATAACAAATTTTATTTCCGTAATTCTTTGTTGCACGTTTATAGTTACTAGCAACACATATTTGGACTGACATACTACTTACCAAATCGAAATTTAATACGCTGCATTTTTTTCCACATCACCAGAGAGCTTTGGAAAAGTCGGCGCTAGCACTCGAGGAAACCATCGAAGAAATGGAGGATGAAAAGAAGGAAAGTTCCGATGAAACTATCGTGGACGAAGGTAAAACTGAGGAATCGAACGTGGCAACGTCGTCGAACGCCAAAAACGAAACCACAGAAGCAACTAATGAAATGATGGAAGGAATCGTTCAGGACGAACCTTCTGAAGCTACTCCTAAAGAAGATGAAGATACGGTTGTAGAAGCGATGGACACAGAACAGAACGATAAAGTAGAAGAAGATCAAGAATCGCAAAACAATAACGAGGAATTTGTTGACGCTGAGAACGTAGATAAAGACGCTGTATCTATGACTGAAATAGAAGGATATCAACCGGAGACTATTGACAGTTCCTTTGAAAACATTAAAATTAAAGAAGAGCCAATCGACGAACCCGAGGAGCAATTGGAAGAAGATCAATTCGATTATGGCAGTGTTGATTTCAGCAACGTGGAAGTGAAAGAGGAACCTGTTGATCCAGAGCCAGGTATGTTTGACATTCCTATCGGTGAAATTACGATATATGAAAAAGTAACTGAAATCATGGTGGAGAGGAAGTTTAACAAATTTGTGTAGTTTGAGAGCTCGGTGCAATTGCATTTTTCAGAAGCCCCAATGCATAAACTTAAGTGCAGAACATTTAGTCTTTAAACTTCCCTTTCCTCACCATTTGAAATGTAATCTGATGTGTACTAATTTTTCAAAATTCCTGAAATGATTCCACAATTAGATCCAGAAGAGAGCGTAATCGCCGAACCTGCCACGGTTGACACAACGTACGCTGCCGTGAAAAGTTCCATAGATGGAAACGTAGAATTGGATTCTACACCCGCCGCGATTCAAGCGGCACCATCTCGAATCAAAATTAACATTACGAAGCCGTTGTGTATCAACAAAGAGCCAGAAGAATCTAAGGAGAAGGAAAAACCTGTAGTCGAGACACCCGTTGAAGAAGTAACGGAACCTTTGGTGCCTGCCTCCGTGAAACCTGCTTTGCAAGGTAGAAAATTGTCCAATTTACCACCCGTGGAAAGAGGACAAGAGTTGTCGGGACTCTGCTCGATTATGTAAATAGTACCTGTAATATATTACACATATTTGAGATGTGCGTGTATGCGTGTGTGCATGGGCGCGCGCGAGGTGTTTGCGTTTGATATCTCAAATGAATTTTGTGCATAGCGTTACTTAAAGATTTAAGTATTTACGCGGAATACATCACAAACTGTGCAACTTATACGACCTGATGATACGCTGACCGAATTTTTTTATTCTCTTTTTTTATTGTCCCATTCATTATCTCCGGTGTCCGCGTTTCGCGTATGTATTTTCGTTCTTAGATTTCATATATCTGTTTTTACCTTGAGCATTTCTATCTTCGGACTGCCAATCATTGGGGCAAAAATTAATCGTAATCCTTATTTTTACGCATCTTATATATCATGTCGTATAAGTTATAATGTACGTAATGAAACGCGTTTGTACGTATGAGTGGGAGTATGAACGCGCGTGCATATGAGTGTATGTGCGTGCGTGTGTGTTTAGCTCTTCATTTTTTAAGTTTTAGTTAAGCCGAAAAAGAGAATAAGAACTGTACATATTTAATCATTGAAACAATTTAATTAGAGCGAGATACATGATGGTCAAAGTAGCATTCCCGAAAACGAGAAGTGCAATCGCGTTTCGTGATAGAGAGTTGTCAGAAATGCACCATTAATATGCACAAGAGACTAAGAATTTCATACCGTTTGTACTTTGTAAAAACATTCAAAAGGTACTCGATGCGATTGTTTTTTAAAGGTGTAAAATCCCGATTTCATTTCACGAGAACGAAAACAAGATCCTGCAGGAAGTGTGGGCAAAGGAAGAAAGAGGGAGGAAGAGAGTGAGAGTGAGATATTACCCAATTCAGTTAGATGTACAAAAGTGTGTGATATATGAAATTGTTGATTATGATGTACATAAAAAAATATCAACATTAAAATAATCGCGACGATATTGGGTAAGGAAGAAAAACAGTTACTACTAGAGGAGGATTATTTTGTTGTATAAAAAGAAATCTTGTTGGTTATTCGGGGTCTGACTACCTTTGGTTGCTTATTTATAATCCTAAATTTACCTTTCTAAAATGAATCCCTTACGGTAATCGTAATTGCTGAAAAAATATACCTTAAAAGTTCAAAACTATTTGAACAAATAAAAAGAAAGGTATTGATAAGAAAGTTATCCTTTAGTTGAGATTTATCTCGAGATTCAATAAAACTTATTTTTAGAAAAAAAAGTGAGTATGTATTACAGTTACTGTTTACTCCTTGTCCTTAGTATAATGAAACTTTGTAACATTGAACGTTTTAGATTACACTGAAATAAATGAAATAAAATTGTGCTTTCTTTACACATCCGACTGACTATTTAATATTACCTTCGAAAGACAAAATCATTCATCCATGGAACTGCTTTTTAAAAATGTACTTTACTCTTTTTCTTTTTTTTTTTTAATTATACTTTATTTTGGTACTTCAATAGCGTATAATAGCTATTATTTTCAGGAAGAATTAAGTACGCAATAATCCTGAAACCTTTATTTATAAATTGCAATTGTGAGGCCATCTGGGGAATGGTATAGTGTCCTTAATATTAGATATGCCCAGATAACATTGCAATAATCTTTCAAAGCCTAACCCAAAGCCTCCTGTTGGAACATTGCCGTGTTTACGAAGTTCTAAGTACCAAGAAAGATTAGATGTTGAAGGTAATTTTGACTGTAATTTTTCGTAATCGTCTTCACGCAAACTCCCTCCTACTAACTCCCCTACTAAAGGTACTAAGAGGTCCATAGCAGCAACCTTGAAAGAAAAGTATAATACTCAATCATTATTAGTTAAAGCATCATGCTTCTTAGTCCATGTCCCTCACCTTTGAAGGATCATCTTTACATTCTTTCATATAGAAAGGCTTAATTTCTTTTGGCCAATTTGTAACAAACATAGGAATATTATTATTCTGCTCCACTAAAAATAATTCTTGTTCTTTAGTAAATGCTTCTCCGTATACAGGAATTTTTAATGTCTTATTATTACTCTCTAATATCTTAATCGCATCATTGTACGTTATGCGCGTAAACTTTTGATTCAACCACTCTGGTTCCTGACTACCAATTGCGTTCATATCTAAAGCACCCTTTTCAACTACATCTTTGACAACATATTTGATCAATGATTCCACTTCATCCATTATATCATCAAGACTATCGACAAATGCAATTTCTGCCTCTAACATGTAAAACTCGGATAAATGTAATCTTGACTTAGAATTTTCAGCTCTGAAAGTTGGTCCAAAAGTGTATGCCTTTGTAAGAGCTCTGAAAAAGTTTAGCAATCGATGTACATGTATCTTTAACAATTCTAGTTTGTCTTTCACACAATTGTGTTGCATATTCACCTTGCAACAACTTCTAAATGCAGTTGCCCAGAAACCGTTAAAAAAGTTTTAGTATTGAAATAAGATTCTTCTTCTGTCATACCCTCCCTTTTCATACTTTTTAGTGTGTGTGTGGAGTGCGGTTTTACTAAAAACAATTCGCCACCACCTTCGCAGTCATTTGAAGTTAAAATTGGGGTATGTACATTAACGAAAGCTCTATCTTCAAAATAACTTCTAATGGCTGTGGACATTAGACCTCGTAGCCTGAGTAAACTAGAAAAGGCTCTAGTTCTTGGCCTCAAGTGCAAATACTGTCTAACGTATTCGTCATTGTACTGTTTCCTCGGAGCAAAAGGATACCCATCCATAACATCACATTCACCGATTACTGTAACATTGCTAGCATGCAACTCAACCTTACCATTCGGAGCCAAACCTAATTCCCCTTCCGCTGCAATGCTACAACCGTAACTCAACTTCTCCGGTTTGTTGGATTTTGGTATAACAATTTGCAACATGTTTGGTGATAATCCATCGGAAATGTCAACGAAAATGTTGTCTTTCATTTTCCTGACTGCACGGACCCAACCCTACGTTAATAAATGGTTCATTGACCAATTATCACGATTTGTTCATGAGCGACAGGTGATGAATAAAATTTAAGTTTTCGCTTTTGAAGAGCAAATTGATGACTAAGTGAAAGTATAGAAGATAGATGAAGTAAGTTGTTATCGTTATATCGAAAAGTAATGGAGCACCGCTAACCTGTACTTTCATTTGCTTTCCAAGTGCCTCTTTGGAATGAACATTGGATATTTGCGACATACTACGAACATTACACGTAGAGAAATTGAGATTTCTGAACAGGAACCTTCCAATATATTTCGAAAACATCGTGAGTAAAACGCTGCTGCCCGGATTATTACGGAGGCTACACGACTAATTACATATCGTAGAAAATGGAGTCCTCGTGCGAAGACTTTGTATAGACGGAGTTTGACGTTTTGTATATTATTACTAGACTGCAAATATTTATGGACTTACGGTATCTGTAAATTTGTAAAATACAACAAAGCATGTGTATCTTCTAATTAATAAAGAAATCCTCTAGTCAACGAAAAATATTTTTCCCCATCCTAATTTCTATAAAATGACTTATGACTTCTATGTATAAAATGACTAATCATTACTGTGCATACTGATAGTTTGAGATTTTTAGTTTCATTGATACAAGAATCTGAGAAATTGCCTAATGTAGAAACATAGAAAATTGTGATTGTGCATCACTGGTTTAGTGGGATGCTGTGAGAATCTATGTATATATACACTGTAAATATATGTCGGTTTCATTTCTTCATGTTGGCGCCAGTCGGATGTGAGATGACTTATAGATGTGAAATTGTTGATTAATTTCTTCTTTAATCTTATTTGCGATAGATTGCAATGGAGTTCCAATATGTTTTACTTGTAATACTTTTTATGTTATGGCAACCTTCTTCGTCAAAATTTGTATCGCTTAAATTTAATAGTGATTTTAAGAAAGAATTACACGATGCGAAATACAAATATCAAATTAAAACGATCGAAATGCCGGTATGTATTCATAACTTTTATTATTGATATTTAATTTTAATGTTCATTGAATTTTTACAATTCTACGACTTGAATTATACTTGATTATGAATTCACGCGTTTGAAAAATGTAACACTTTTTAGCATCTTACTTTAAACTACATAGACGAATTTGAATGTGCTTTTGTTTTATTTATATTTATAAGCCTTTGTTTTATATATAAATTTGTCTTTGGAAGATAAATAAAATAAATGAGTTCCTTTTTGTAGGTGGACCACTTCAGTTTTTCTGTAGGAGATACTTTCAAATTAAGGTACCTTGTAAATGATACTTGGCAACAAGAAAATGCTCCGCCAATTTTCTTTTATACCGGCAATGAGGGTAACATTGAGATTTTTGCTCAAAATACGGTAAGATTAAATCATTTTTATATGTCGCATGATGTTTAACATGTTTCTTATGATTATCTTATCTTAAATGATAAATTGAATATTATTTTTGCAGGGATTTATGTGGGAAATTGCAACAGAATTTCAAGCATTAGTAATTTTTGCTGAACATCGTTATTATGGGGAATCTATGCCATATGGTAATAAATCTTATAACGATTCTAAACATTTAGGATACTTAACATCTTACCAGGCTTTAGCAGATTATATTGATCTTATTCAATACTTAAAATCCTCACAAAAATATAAACAGAGTCCAGTAATTGTCTTTGGGGGCTCATATGGTGGCATGCTTAGTGCATGGATTCGTATGAAGTATCCTCATATTGTACAGGGGTCAGTAATTAAAACAATTTATAGTAATAACGTAAGAATTTTTGATGCTATATGCATAATTTATGATATAAATCGAAAGTAATGTTTCAGAGCAATTGCAGCTTCAGCTCCAATCCTTCAATTCACTGGTATTGCAGACTGTGGATCTTTTAATCGAATACTAAGTTCAGACTTTAAAATGGCTCATCCAAATTGCCCAGACAACATTAAAAAGTCATGGAGTGCAATTAACAATGTAGTATCAAGTGGTAATAAGTAAATTTTTTTCTCTATACTTTACATATTTAAATATTATATAGAGCAGGCCTGGATAATTAATTGTAGAGTAGATTAGATAACATTTGTTACCGCTCAAGTATGATGCTTGAGTATAGAGTGAATATTGAATATTTAGCAACAGGTGGAAAAAAATTATGGTTTCAATTATATTTTCAAAAAATTTTAAAATTATTCTCTATATAATGCTGAACATTCTTTTGTTTCTAAAAGGATTGTCACTCTTTTTTAATAGATGCAGGAAAAACGTGGCTATCAGGTAACTGGAAACTATGCGAACCATTAAAGAATATTTCTCAAGTTAAACAACTAAAAGATTATTTGAAAGATGTTTACGGAAATCTTGCTATGATGAATTATCCATACAAGTCTAACTTCTTGGCGCCGTTGCCTGCTTATCCAGTTAATGTAGGTGTACTAATTCTTATCAATTTAATAAAAATTACTTGTACTTAACTTTCTTGCGGTATAACTTGAACACTTAATTTCTATTATAGGCTGTATGCAGGCATCTAACAAACGAATCACTAACAGGGAAAGAGTTACTGCTAGCCGTATATCAAGCAATTAATGTATATACTAATTATACTGGTGAAACAAAGTGTTTAAATATAAACGATACTGATTTGTCTTCAAGTTTAGATGCTATTGGTTGGCCTTATCAAGCTTGTACAGAAATGGTAATGCCTACTTGTGCAACTGGGATAAATGATATGTTTGAACGTGAAGAATGGAATTTTAATGAATATGCAAAGGATTGTGAAAAAAAATTCTCTGTAAAACCACAGCCAGATTTAGCTTGCAAACAATATGGATGTACAGATTTGTCAACAGCAACAAATATAGTTTTTAGGTACATATTATTACTATTACGTAATTATGTTCAGGAGAAAATATTACAGAGAAATTTAGGTATATATCTAATTTTGTAATGTGTAATATATTGTTTTGTTATGTTCATTTAGTAATGGCCTAATGGATCCATGGACTGGTGGTGGAGTAGTAAGGAATTTATCTTCATCCGCAGTTGCAATAATAATTCCGGAAGGTGCACATCATCTTGATCTGAGAGGCAGTCGTAAAGAGGATCCGCGCAGTGTAATTTTAGCACGAAATTATCACCGTTACTATATAAGACAATGGATTAAAGAGTACATTAAGTGAAAAAAGCATTGAACCAAATCTTTCTTGTTATTGAAACTTAATATAGATTTTTTATAAAATATGTTTTAAATAAATATTGAAACAAGATAAACACATTATAATAATTCATGTTTATTTCGTAAATTATATATATATATATATAAAAGCATAACATGCACACAATAATGATTACAAGTATTCGACTATTTTGATTATTTTAAATAATAAAATAGTAAAATGAATTAAAAATAATACAAGCATTTTATTATCACAGTAATTAAAGAATACGCGTGCTTCGATATAACTCAAGATATATAGACGGATAAAACTGTAGAATACGCTTTTATTATATGGAATAATTGAAATGTATTTAAACTACTATCTTTATTTTCTCAATATGAGATTATAAAATAAGATCAATTATTTTCATCTGATTTAAGTTTCCGTTAACAATAAACTGGAAATTAAAAACGAAAATATAAACGATTATGTCTTTTTCAAATGATTGTTGTAAAATAGTGTTAATTAAAGAATTTTATGAAATACATGCTACAGTATTATCGTTGTGCTAAAAAATCTAATTCTTATTAAAGTATACGCGAATGGCAATGTAAAAAGACGCAACTATGCTAACAATTATTTTATAAGTATTGCATTCCCATTCCTTTAATTATATGTACCTAATATCTTCATGTAGAGCAAAACATTTTATTTCTTATCGGACAGGTACAGTACATATTTTCCACTCTAAAGTCTTTCAATTAACTTTCTATTTAGTAATAGTAATAATTAGATTGCATGCTATTACATGTGAAAATGTATTTTCGATGAATTTATATTCATTGTTAAATTAAACTTCGATATCTAATATTTAACAAACATCACAGAAAGATACAGAAATGCATGAAAACCTAGTCTTAATATATCATGACAATTCATTTAAGGTGTTACAATTTTGATAATTAACGATAAAGTTACTCGATCCAAAATAATACTGGATTCCACTAATTCAGGGTGTACAACTTCCGACACAAATTTATCCACAATTTCTTTTTACACCTACACGCAAGACGATTGAATGTATATTATTAATCAATACGAATTAAGATTTATGTTCTCTTTTCCATTGATGTAGTTTTATATTATATAGTTTCATAGTGATGAAAGATATCGAGATATCATTCTATTCTTTCGTACAATATTCGAAATGGGATTAAACGCGAGTGACTTAAAATAAGAGTAAGCATATATAAGTACATGTAGTATAACGTTCCTCATACAAATGATACAAACAAAAATAAATATAATACTCTAAAAAAATACTAAAAAAGGTACTTGGTGAAAAATAAATATCTCTATCACTTTATAGTTTAAATATACTATTAATGCGGAGTACGTTTATGTGCAGTAGTTGGCCTTGGAACTCCAGATCGGCCCCTTATTTTTTTCGGTTGCGCGAAAGTATTGTCAATTCCAGTGTTGTAAGATAGATATATATTCGACATATCTGGTTGCGTTTGCTATAACGAGAAATTGGTATAAATACTCTTTTATTCATTTATCAAGTACAATCAGACATAAAACCTACATCTTTGTTGTTTCCTACGGGTGGAGTTGCTTGTGCTTTGCGCATATTATTACCAGTATATGCTACACATTTCAATTGCCATTCTCCAATGTCTTCATTCCAATGAACATATCTCTCAATCATTGTCTGTAATTGGAATAAAATTAATGAGATACTCAGAATGTCATAAGTATAGAATAGATAAACTCTTATTCAAATATTTACACATTGTGTGTAACTCAGTAAAATAATTGTTAATTGATTCAAAATTCTTTTTCAAACTATGTAGCAAATATATTGTACAACGATCCAACGAAAAAGTCAAATTCTTACTACTGTAAGCAGGTAAGCATATTACTTTCATGAGTTTACATTTATAACTAACATTATAACTAACTTTACATTTATTACTAAATATTGTAAATATTGACATATTTATATAAAATTGTACATACTTGATATTGAACAGGAATGTAACTATTTACTATTAATTCTTGAAGCTGCAATTCTCTTCCAATACCTCTGACACCTTCTAAGAGCCCTTCCATTTCCCTTTGGTGCTCTTGCTGTAAATCAGATAATTCTGCTTTTATAGACATTAACATTGTATACACACGGGCCAATTTTTTCGTTTTTCCAGCCGCTTCTTCTTGTAGGGAAGAATATTTCTCTTCTATGTCAATGCGTTCAGCTTCTTTCGCTTCGATAGCTTTTTTCAGTTGTTCTTCTCTGCTTTTACGTTGTTCAAGTTCAATCGCTGCAGCAGCTAATAAGTGTTCTTGCTCCTCGGCTTTTTCCAACAAGTTCTCACCTCCAACTAAAATTTTATTTTGTAAATTTTGCATTTTTTCTCGCAACGCTTCCTTCTCGTTCCTATAAAAAATTAACATTTTGTATATATCTTGCTGTTGAGATTAACGTTTAAAAACTTACTGAGTTCTTTTCAATTCTATAACATCCTTATCATCCGGACTTTTATCCTCTCGCTCAGCTTTGTCAATTTTTTCGGTGGATTCTGCATCTCTGTCTTCTAACTCTTCCATTGTTAGTATTTGACTTCTTCTACGCCTAGCTTTCTTTTCTTGTTTGGTTTCTCCCGTTGCTTCAGAATCTTCGGACTCGTCCTCAGATTCGGAGATCTCTGCACCATTTTCTTCTAATTGTTTGCGTAGTTGCTCAATTTCCACTTGAAACTGACGAAGTAAAGCATCTTTCGGATCTTCATTAATCCTCGCTCTGTTTTTGATATTCTTAGCACGGTTCGCATAACGGAGTGTACTTATGGTTTCGTCATAATTTATATCTGCTGGACTCACGTTTGCGCACTAGATTTAAGCGATGATTTAAATGCTCAATTAAAGCCAGTACTGAATAAATTAATATTACCATCAGAAAATGCAAATATTACCATTAGCGTCTTTGAATTACCACCCAATGAGTCTTGAAGCAATCGTGTCAATTTCGAATTTCTGTAAGGCACATGAGAACTTTGACCATCGACCAATGCAGATATTACATTACCCAATGTTGAAAGTGACAAATTTATCTTTGTTGCTTCTCTTAAACGAACTCCAGTAGCTTTTGTTTTGCTTTGTCTTTCTGAACCCTGATATGATACAATATAGCAATTTAGCACATGTCTTTTGAAAAATATATGGAAGGGTAATGGTAGAAATTGCGTACAGCTAAATCAACTAAATGTAGTTTGCCCATTTTAACGTGCTGTTCACCATCTTCCCCGAGTTGACTAGATTCGACTGTGATTGTAAATATTGCATGGGATCTAGAACTTGATACATTCATTGCTGTAGCTCCCACAACACCTACACATTGGAAAAACAAGTTATTATAATTCGTTACAAGTTATAAAATTGTGCGTAGACTGTGTAATTATACAACTTTTGTAACTTGACCATCGTTAAAAATATACTTACGATTTTTATTACCAAGAGACATTATTCGATCAAGATCATCAGCGTTATTTACGACATACCCACTAAGGTCTTTGACGAACACTCCAATATCTGGTCTCTCTTTCACCTCCAGTCTCGTATTTTGATCTTTACCTAGTAGGTCTCTAACTTCTTCATTGTAAATCTCTAAGTATGTTGCACGTACAAGAAATCTATAATTAAAATACAAACTCTGTTTCAGGCATTTCATTACTTAGGGAACCTATGGAAACTGTAATTAATGTAATTAACTTACTTCTGATTGTCATGAGCTTTAGCTATATGCCCGAAGATATGCGCAAAACTGTTTGGAATAATACCTCTAAGCTGGGGAGATGTTTTAGCCCCTGACATGGTATATGTTTTACCAGTACCTGTCTGCCCATATGCAAATATGGTTCCATTGTATCCTTGTAGAACTTTGTCGACGATAGGTCTTGCCGTTTCATTATAAATATCGACCTGTGATGAATCGGTATCGAAGACAGCATCGAATGAGAAAACTTTTGGTGGTTCTCCTTGCACTGCATTGGAATTTTCAACGGTTATTTCACTGTTTATAGTATCTACGTGTACTATATTTTTGCAATGCCCGTCCAACTCTTTTCCATTTAAAGGTCGAACGCGGACCACAACCCTGACGTTTTCTATTTCCCCTAGTTCCGTCGTGTTGTCCTATATAAATTATATCATTTTAATGGTCATAAAAAAATACATAAACGAAAAGATTCAAGAACAAAGATAGAGTTCCGATTTATGAAGTAGATTTCTATCTATCTGGTTTTTGTGAAAAATAATATTCACACGGTTTGACAGGTAGAACTGTCAAATGAATACTTAACGATATTTTCTACATTTAGTGCGTATTTATGTAATAGTTGACAATACTAACTTCAGTTCCCGGCATTGCAGCTCTGTTCCTGTTTAAAGTCACATAAAAACTCAATTCAGAGCATAGTATTCGATCTCAAAACACTGGTAGAATACGATGAAGTAGCAGACGACCTCCGTAAACAAATGGATCGATTTACATGGTTGCAAGTACGTGAAGATTGGTGCAAGTCAGTCACGTCATCTGCATTTTGTGCAGTTGAAAATTCGGTAGGTAAGTTACCAACACTTTTCATCTTTTTAAAAACTTTTCCATAATACTTTAATATTTTCTATTTTGTACAATGAAAAGAGCAGAAATGTACAACCAATTTTCTTAAATAGTATAGTTCCATTAACTTAATACTAATCAATTGCTACATTCGATTTTTATCTTATACTGCATTAAAATTTTTTCATCTACTAATAATTATAGCAGAAAGTATTAACGCACATTAATAATCATTATAATAATAAATTATAGTACTCTACCCGTTTTATTAAAATTTTATTTAATATTACTGCAAAAATGAAGAATGAACAAAATAAATACATCAAAAATTCTACGTAAAGAAATATTCACACTTGATAGGTATGAGATGAGAACTATGGGTCCAAATTGACCCCGCAGTTGCCGTGCATATGACAGCTGCACGGTCCATCGTATTACTCGGCCATCGCGCGGTTACATTTCACTTCCGTGAAAGTAAATTTCACATTAGTCACTTTTGAAATCATAAGTCTTCCCTAAGTGATACAATCGATGACAGCGTAGAAACGTGTGAAAGAAATAATAGTTTGAGACAATAATTACTTGTAACATATTTACCTCGGAAAGTTTAATAGGAATTCAAGTCAAAGTAAGAATTAAACTTTCGTTTAGAAATTGTTTTTAGCTAAGCAAGGATATTATCTTTCGAAAATAGCCAGTTGCCTTATCCCACGACTTATTGCTAGCTTCTCTAAGTAAGATTAATAAACTAATCGAAGGACTCCATCTTGTAATATTAAAAATTAATTTTTTTCAATCCATCCTTCTTCGATCACTTTTCATTTTTCTGATAACTTCCAAAGTGATTGGAAGCTCCTAAATTCTCGTTTGCAAAAGTATCACGCATTTGGAAAATATTTTCGATTAGTTGTAGGGTCAAGTTCGATCATGCTAACCATAAATGATTAACGCTTGGGGGATAGTATCCGGTTCCGGGCTATTTGATTGGATGCATGACCTTTAAGAATATATTAGTAAGAATTTATGAACAACAGCCTAAATGAACCTAAACATTGCTACCTCTACGACCATCGAGAGCGTCTGTTTTTCGTGGATTAACAGTGTTTGTTCGCACTCAAGAAAATACTTTTCAATTATAAAGATTACTTTCTCGTTGGCTCTCTGTCGGGTGCGAGTAAAGGCAGATTTCTTTCGAAACGTTTCCCATAAACAGCGTTCATACTTAAAGATGCAGCTTCCCCTTTGAACGATTACTGGAAATTGATCTAA